>CAHIKZ030000807.1:1150000-1190000 GCA_903632075.3 Acanthosepion pharaonis | reverse complement strand
TTTTGCCATAGGTCGGAACTCACCTACATAAGCACCCATGAGTCTTTCTTACACTTGGGAGCCATAATGAAGAGCAAAAAAAGTAAAAAAAAAAAAAAAAAAAGACACAAACAAGAGATAGTGAATGTAGCACAATCCAATATAGCATAAAGCAGGTGAAGAAACAATGCCATCTTCCTCATATAGTGGCGCAAGATGACATATAATATTATGAGAGATGGCACCATAACCACAAAACACCATATGTCAGGTCTGACATAACCCGAGGAACTTCTGTGTGTGTGTGTATATATATATATATATATATATATGAGGCTTACAGTTATATTATGTTGAAAAAATGGTTCTTATGCAATGTCGAGGCTAGTCTGTACCTAGATTAGTGGCTATTTGGGAATACCAAGTTCTGTAAGCTTGGATGTGCAGGTGGTGCAATGAATAACAGCTTGGAATTGGAAATCAGAGTGCCAAATTCCAATTCCAGTTGAGTTCAGTATATTCCCTTAGATGCATATACCATTGGGAAAGGTATGAATCCATCTCTTCCCTCATCAGCTATGAGTTAGTAAGTAAGACTTGTAACAGTAAATCATTATTTTCACAAAAAGTTCTTAAAAATCTAAAAACATTTTCTGGTTTTAAATAAACTGCATAAAGTGTTGATAAGCTGTAAAAAAAACAATCAATCAATCAATATATATATATATATATATATATATATATATATATATATATTTCTTTTAAACATTTTTCATTAAATATGGCAGACAAGGAAGAATTAATTTTTTTTAGTTTTTCCAGCATACTTACATTTTTTACTTTTGTAAAAATTATAACAGAAAAATGTAAAGAAGCTGGAAAAGCTAAATAAAAAAATTAATTAAATTTTCCCTGTCTGCCATATTTAGATGATTGAAATGTAACTCCCCATTTTAAAATACTTATAATTTATTTATTAAGCATAAATTTTACAAGAAATGGACATAAGAAGAACATGTTTAGCATGAGGTTTTATTTAAAATTCATTATGGGCACCAGGTTTTACTACCAGCTTCTCAAGACACCCAAGAATCACACCAACTAATTTCACCAGGAACTCTTGTGGTAGGGAAGACATAACTACTCATATTTGCCATTCTTCCAAAGTCTTGATTTGGTATAGTAGACGTGCTTGCTTCTTTAACCAACTCCAAAGAAAAAGTCACAGGGTGTTAAGTCAGGACTACATAAAATAGGGAGTTACTTTTCAATCACCTTATGTGTGTGCGTATATATATATATATATATATATATATATATATATATATATGTGTGTGTGTGTGTGTGTGTGTGTGTGTGTGTGTGTAGAATATATGTATATATAATTATAGCATATTGCACATATGCTGCTGGTGTTAATAAAACAGTGCTCGATGTAATACAACAGAGCTATTAAGCATATATTAATAAATATAAGTATAATCTCTCACAGCATGACTCAGAGTTTTATGCACAATGCAATCTTCAGGGGCTGAGTAGGGACTGCCTGTTACATAATTTGAATTTTAAAAAAAAATTATGTAATTGTCAGTCCATACTCATCACCTGAAGATCATGTTGTGCATGAAACTCCAAGTCATGTTAGCAATGATATATATATATATATATATATATATATATATATATATATATGACAAATGGAGGACAAATTAGAAAAAATTCTGTGTAACACATTTCATTCTATGGAGGAACTTCATTGGACTGAAGTAATGGTTTTGTTGATGGAATTATATATGCATAGGAAGGGGACGGGGAGATATATAAACACAAATGTTGCTTATAATTATGCAATGATAGGAAAACATTATGTTGGAACACTGGAATCCTTTTCTTTTCTTTTTTTTTGCAAACCTCTCATGTCGTTTCACAGATTTCATTCAGTTTTCATCTGCTTTTGTTTTTATTTTTATCAAAAAAAAATTTTAATTTAAAACTTTAAAATTTCAGCATTAACTGGTTAAATATAAGTTGAATATTTAAATTTTATTGTTGCTGTTTATTCTCCATTTATTAGTATTGAGTTGTCATCCTCTAGAAATGACCAACAGAAGTTGGTGAATTCCATTGTTTATAAGCTTTTCCACTTTGTCTCATATAATGCATAAACAAATCTAAGTAAGATGTCAAGATCTATGATACAAAAAAGTCCAACGTCATTTACCAACTTAAGTGTCCATTAGGAGATTGTGCTCTGCATCATGACCAAAAAAACATCTATATACATTGGTTTTCAGACCACCTTTCTTTCTCAATGACTTACTTGCCATTCTACACTTGTATCAGATACTATTAAACATCCTACACATGCGCATATATATATATATATATATATATATATATATACAGAGAGAGAGAGTGTGTGTGTGTGTGAGAGGGACAGTGTGTGTGTGTGTGAGGGAGAGGGGGAGTGAGAGTGGGTGGGAGTGTGAGAGAGGGGGAGGAGAGGGGTGGGAGTGTGAGAGAGGGGGAGTGAGAGTGGGTGGGAGTGTGAGAGAGGGGAGAGAGTGGGTGGGGAGTGTGAGAGAGAGAGTGGGTGGGAGTGTGAGAGAGAGAGAGGGAGGGAGTGTGAGAGAGAGAGAGGGAGGGGAGGTGTGAGAGAGAGAGGGTGAGAGAAAAGGAGGGAGGGAGAGAGGGGTGAGAGACGGAAATGTATATAATGATTAATGCCTGTTAATCTGAATGGCACATCCACTCATATCCAGGGATGCCCAACTACTAGGGAGGTTAGCTAATCCCTGTTGCAGATGCCTGCTTACGGAAAATTTGTGTTTGTTCAACACCCACAGAGCCCACCTGTGTTTTATACAGTAACTATGCTGAGCAGACCTTAGTTACAGTTTCTGGGAGAGTGTGTTATCTAGCGTAATCAACAGTCTGAACAAACTCTCAGTCATGATGACTTTGTGCTAGCACAACTACTGACGGCTCCCACGGGTTCCATCTACCCAATTTCACTTACAAGGCTTGGGTCAACTCATGGTATTGTTTTTCAGGCACTTTCCAAAGGTGTTGCATGCTGGAATAACTTTTTCAAGAAGTCACCTTCCTGACAAATCGTCCATGGTGAGATTTGAACCTGGGTTTCATGGTCGTTCTAACCGCTCAGTCAGGTGCCTGTACATATGTGTTTGTATATACAAGTGGTGCTGAAAAGTTCTCAGCTTGATCCAGTTCCCAAATTCTGAGCAAATGACTAAACACCTGAGCATGTGTATGTATAAGGGTAGATCAATAAATCTGTATCCCGACACCATCATTAGCTGAATTTTGAGCAGAAATTTTCACCTTATAATGTTTCACCTTATACAATTTATGTAGAAGCCCTAGTTTATGTGCTTTGATAACAAAGATTTTTATTTACATTTGGACTAATATCCTCATCTTATCACAAGATTTTGGCTTTTCTGCGTTGTTGACCAAAACCTTGTGATAATAATAAAGATGAGGATATGACTGAATGTAAATAATGTAAACAATTATAACTTCTCATTTCAGGGATTCAGATAGAAATCACATAGTGCTAACAAAGTCAGTTAATAGACAGATAGATAACAAAGATGAGGATATTAATTTGAGTGTAAATAATGTAAATAATGATAACTTCTCATCCCAGGAATTCAGATGAAAATCACAAAGTCAGTTGATTGATAGATAACAAGGATGAAGATATTAGTCTAAATGGAAATAATGATAGCCCCTCATTCCAGGAATTCAGACAAAAAAAATCATGTTGGAAAAATATTAATTGTTAAAAGAGTTAGCATTGGATGAACTTGAGAGAAAAGTGAAAAAAAAAATGAAAAAGTGCTCTTAGAGTCACTGAAAAAAGAATAGAATTAATTATCAAACTTATACTTTAAGAAACTTTTGCAATGAATGCCAAAAATTTGTGCTGCAGTAATCAAGGCTAAGGGAAGATATTTTGACGAGAGCAAAATTTAATCATAAAATGCTTTTTTCTTTTCTTCATAATAAAATTTCTAATAAAAAATCATGTCTCATTTTTTTAAACAATGTATAAAGAATTTCTCATGTACACAACTACTTTTAGGGCCAATTTAAAAAAATTACCAGGAATGGCCTCAAACTTTTGAACTGTAGCTTATATGATCTGATTTAAATTTGGATGGTAATTTGATAGAATGGTAAATATAAAAGACAATTTGGGAAACTCTTGACATGTTTCAAAGATCAAACAGCATCGTCAGAAAAATGGATTTTATTTCAAACAAATCTTCATCAGCAGGATAGAATGTGTATCATGTTAATCATATGAACACTAGAGTTTGATTTTTAAAAAGTATTGAGATAAGAATTTACTATTTTCTGCTCAGTTTTTAAATCTGTGGTGGATTACAAAATGTTATTAGGGCTTTAAAGATAGACATCTTAAATATATATATATATATATATATATATATATATATATATATATATATATATATATATATATGTAGACAAAAATATAAAACAAAGAAAAAAGAAGTGTAAGGTTAAGGAAAAAAAAATTATAACTCACTGTAAAGTGATGGGTTGAAAAATATAACAAACTGGTTATTGATCCTTGCCAGTCAAGAACAAAACATAAATATGTGCACAATGATTAAAAAAGGAGAGAAAAATATTACCAGAGAATCATACAGATTACATACAGACAAGGCAGACATAAATGGTTTCAAGCACTCTCAGATAGTAATCCAAATGTGTTCTGCTGACCACTGTGAAAAAATTTCTGGAAAAAGCCATATTGCAAGGACACATGGCTCAGTGGATAAAAGTGTTGGTTGATTGATCCAAAAATTGACTTAACCCAAAGAGTTTAAGTTCAATTGCTGGCCTCAGTGGAGTGGACAAAACTTAGAGAGTAATGAAGGAGAATTAACTAAAACTGAGATATCCAAAGGCATGGTACATGGAATTAGAACAATCTACCTCAACCCCCCGCCAAGCCCCCATGGAGGTTCAGTTTAAATTTCCAACAAATATCACCTGAAGAAGGCCAGAGTGTGCAACAGTCAAAACATTGTAAATGTGACAGTAAAGATGAGAACAATCCGAACAATATAAATATTATAAATATTTACAAAACCTCATCTCAGAAATACAGACATGCTGAAGCACAAGTCAGATTATTTATTAAGTGTTACTGAATCTGTGATATTTATATATACTTTTGAAATGCTTTTTTCTAAAGCCATAATTCAGTTTTTATTTATATATTCATTTGTTTCAAGGTTTTTTTGTGCCATACACTGTTTCAGCACCAGTTTATTAAGAATAGGCTTTATGATAGGACTTCAGCTTGCTATACTCTGCTGCAAATTAGATCTCTTTCCAATTCACTCTACATGTCAGCCGGGTGTGACTGCTAAGAAAGCTAAATACAAGGTAATAAAATGTCACCTGTGCAGATGTTCTGAGCATCACATCCAGCCCACAAAACAAATCTCCTCAAGAATCTAAAATGAAACATGGAAGAAGCCAATCACAAACATTGCTGCCAAAGAAAAAAGATGAGCTCAGGAATCACCAGATTTACTTTTAAGAAAGCCACTCATAAATGACTGGCTCAGAATGTGGTCAACTGGCTAGATGCCTAGTGGGCTCTTGATGTCATCACCATGACTTTGGTTAACTAACTAGACACACATATCCACTGAAGACCCACCCTCCTCCAAACACTTATACCATGCCCACAGAGTCATTCTGCTTGCATCCTCTGTAGTGACAAAGTCAGATTTGTGGCAAACATCAAGCTTCACTAATCCACCCCAGGCCTCTCTTGACATTAGCATGGCTTCAGTCAAGCAACCCGACAAATACATTAACTCCAGGCCTTACTGTCTCTATCCTTCCTTCAAAGCTACCCTCTTCAACTACAGATGTTCTACTTGCATATGCTGCATCAGCAATTCAAAAGAATTTTATATTTACAATTTATATCTTCTTTTTCATTTGCCTCACTGGCAGCACTGTGGTTTTTGTTATTTTTTGTTCTTCTGTGATACCCTATGTATATTGGCAGCCATAATTTTAAGATGAGATATGCAGATGACACAGTGTTGATAGCAGACATGGAAAGAAAACTACAAAAGCTGTGAAGGAAAGCAAGAAGAAAGACAAAACATCAACAAACTGCAAGAAGATGGAATGCATAGTCACTAGCAAAAGGGACAGCCCAAAATATAAATTACAAATTGAAATTCAATATCTGGGAAGTGTTTTAATAGAGGACGGAAAGTACAACACTGAAATACGAAGATGTATGAGGATAGCCAAAGATGCATTTCAAAAGCTAAGCAGAGTATTAAGAGACAGAAAAACGTGATATCTGACCTTCTGTATGAAAGTGAATACTGGAAAAGCTTCTCAAAGATGAATAAGAGACATGAAGCAATAGAAATGCAATTCTACAGGAAGATGCTGGAGATACCATGGACCAAACATGTGAGCAACAATGAGGTTTTAGAGAAAATGGACAGAAAATGAAAACTTATACTTAACATCAGGAGGAAACAGTTGAAATTTTTGAGGCACGTAATGAAGAAACAGGGCTTGGAAAATCTGATACACACAGGAGAGATTGAAGGAAAGAGAGACAGAGGAAAACTGCACATAACATACTCAATGGACTCAAGTAAATGGATAGCAGAACAGGGTTTAGGAGAAATAACAGAACTACAAAATTTATTAAATGCTAGAAAGGACAGGAAATTGTGGAGGACCATGATCACCTACACCCTGATGGACCATGGCACATAAAGAAGAAAATCAATCATTATTACTAAATTTGAGTTGAAACAATGCAGAATATCAAAAATACAAAATAACCATTATTGGAGCCAAGTCTCAGAGATAAAAACGTGCTTGCATATACACACCTCCAAGTCTTGTATTGGTTCACTAAAGAATCACTTAAATTGTCTTATATAAATATACACATGTTAATACATACATATGTGTTGTTGTTGTTCATAAAATCCAAAATAGCCATTATTGGAGCCAAGTCTCAGAGATAAAATCGTGCTTGCATGTACACACCACCAAGTCTTGTATTGCTTCGCTAAATCTTATATAAATATACACATGTTAATACATACATATGTGTTGTTGTTCATAAAATCCAAAATAGCCATTATTGGAGCCAAGTCTCAGAGATAAAAACGTGCTTGCATGTACACATCACCAAGTCTTGTATTGCTTCGCTAAATCTTATATAAATATACACATGTTAATACATACATATGTGTTGTTGTTCATAAAATCCAAAATAGCTATTATTGGAGCCAAGTCTCAGAGATAAAAACGTGCTTGCATGTACACATCACCAAGTCTTGTATTGCTTCGCTAAATCTTATATAAATATACACATGTTAATACATACATATGTGTTGTTGTTCATAAAATCCAAAATAGCCATTATTGGAGCCAAGTCTCAGAGATAAAAACGTGCTTGCATGTACACATCACCAAGTCTTGTATTGCTTCGTTAAATCTTATATAAATATGTACATGTTAATACATACATATGTGTTGTTGTTGTTCATAAAATCCAAAATAGCCATTATTGGAGCCAAGTCTCAGAGATAAAATCGTGCTTGCATGTACACACCACCAAGTCTTGTATTGCTTCGCTAAATCTTATATAAATATACACATGTTAATACATACATATGTGTTGTTGTTCATAAAATCCAAAATAGCCATTATTGGAGCCAAATCCCACAGACACAAATGTTTTTTGCATGTACAAACCAATAAGTCTTGTATTGGTTCAATAATGAATCACTTATATCAAGTGATTTCAGTTCTATTGGTAATTGTAGGCAGAGTTGCTGGAAATACATAACATTTCTGGCTTTCTAAGTTCATTTCCTTCCATAATGTTTTTTTTTCCTTCTCACATACATTCCCCTTAGCAACTATCACAAGTTCCTGCTGCTAAATAAAATAACAACACATCACACAAACAGTAGTAGAAAAGCAAACAACAGAATTGTAACCATTCTTTTTCTTTCTCTTTTCTTTACTATCAAATCATCATTATCATCGTTGTCTTAGCCACCTGCATAATCACTCAGTCAGGGACAAGATGACATCCACAATAAAACAATGACAAACAATTAAATAATTGAATGGGATCCTTCAAGAAAATAATTATTAATTTTAGAAAGGTGAAAGATTTTTTTGTCATTATTTCTTTTTCAAAAAAAATTACTGAGCAGGAACCAGAAAACTGTTCAGAAAATTAAAAATCAAGTGAAAGTTCACTAGAGATTGAATGGTAAAAATACAATGTCTTTTCATTTTGGTAATACAAAGTTTTAGTTATATGCATTTTTTATACAAAGACACCAACCATCCTCTATATATGTGTGTGTGTGTGTGTGTATATAGTGGCAGACCTACATTTTTCTTTATTAAAACAAATTTTTATGCATTTCTTATACACAGACAGCAAGCCAATTCTCTTACCCCCTCTCTTTCTCACACAAACACACACACATATATATATATATATATATATATATATATATATATATATATATATTTTAAACATATATTGCTAAATATTTTTTTTTTTTCAAACATATATTGCTAAATATATTATATTTGATCATTATGGTGAACATTTCTGTTGTAATGTCCATATAACCACTCTGATGATGGCTCATGTGAGTTTTTGTCTTTATTTTCTCCTGAAACTAAAGTCAGTAAACAAAGCTTAGAACAACTCATGATCAAACATAATAGACATTTGCTGTCTATTATATTTAACAATATATGTTTGAACAATTATCTGCTGCCCCGATACACTATATATATATATATATATATATATATATATATACACATACACATGTGTATATCAGTGGTGGACCTATATTATATAGATGTCTAAATAAAGAGAAAGAACAGTGTGTGTGTATATATATATATATATATATATACAGAGAGAGAGAGAGATACACTCTTGTTATGTGATTGAGCACTATAGAGAAAAGGGTAATTTCAAAACAACAGCCACCACAGCTATTAACACACTGCTCTTCATTAATGAATTGAGCCCACTGGCTGCTGGCATTTGTATACGCCTGTATATAATACATAAAAATTTCCTTTTCTCTGCCATGTGCCGAGAGGTTAAGGGTAAGATCTCTGATTAACATCAAATCAGTCAGGTTTCAATCCCAGCTTGAAGCAATCAGATGTCGACACACTGATGAGCTGTGATACAGTGAAACAGGCTTATATGTGGCTATATATATATATATATATATATATATATATACACAGGGTATATGAAAAATACTTTTACTAACTTTGGGGGTGGGTTCCTCACACCAAAACAAGGACAAAAGTCCATGTAAACATTTCTGCAAATCCTTCATTTTGGAGTTATTCAGTTTAAAGAGTGTTTACAGTACATGGCACTGTGTTGCCATGTAGACTAGGTTACATTTGTCATTCATGTACATTTGTGGCTAGTCTGTCTTCAACATTTAATGTGTGTAGTTGCGAGTTAACTGAGAAGTGTTCCATTTAACAATGGCAGGATTCACATATTGTGATCAGGAAAATATGATTTTTACATATGGCCATGCAAAGATTACATTTCCACACTGAAGGCAACCAAGTCTTCCAACACTTGCTGCTGTTTATAAAAGTATTTTTGATACACCTGCATATATATATATATATATATATATATATATATATATATATAGAGAGAGAGAGAGAGAGTGAAGAATAAAGACAATGCATTGTGTCCTCTGATGGACTTTATCAAGGCAAATCAGATGGCAAAACACATCGATAAAGAAATGTTTTCCTTTTGTCTTTATTCATAGTGTCTTTTTACAGATATATTTTTATTTATATTGGAACACACACACATATAAGTTCATTTTCTCCATCAAGACATTCATTTCTGTAGTTTACTGCTACCAGCAAGCAGAAATATTTCTTCTCCTGATGATGGCCATATTGGCTGAAACTAGTCGAGGAATCTAAATGAAATAATAATAAAAAAAAAAACGAAAGAACATGTCTGAAGATTTTAATTTTTAATATTTTTTTTTGTTCAAAATATATATATATATATATATATATATATATATATATATATATATATATATATATATATAATCTCAATGCCTTTGTACTCTATTTTCTACAAAACCTATATTTGTTTTTATTTATGGTTGTTTTATTCATACTTTTTTCTTGTATCAAAAAACATAGATATAGTAATACTTGTATATGCATTAATTAATATAACCATGCAAGTAGAATTTTACATTGAGATTGTACATATTCAAGCTTATGTATATATATTCATATAATTTCAATCATCCTGGGTATGACAATAAACTACATTCAGTGACAAGGCCTTTGATTGGGAGATTAGAGGTTTTGAGGAGCGTGGAACCAACTTTTAAGTGCTGTTCTTCCCAGGTCCACCCTGACCCTGGGTGGTAGCATCTGTTAGGGTCCCAGCTATGGGCAAAGAGTGACCCCCCCCCAAAAAAAAAATCAACACTACATTTTTATAATAAAATGAGTAACAATACATTTTTATAACAAACGGAAAATCAATGCAACATTTATATTATATATATTTATATATATTTTCATAGTAAAATTACCAGTAATACATTTTATGATCTACAAAATATATAACTAAAAAAAAACATATCTTTACCCTGAAAGTATAAAATTATGTACAAAATATCTGTCATTGAAAGCATAAAATTACTTATCAATTTCTATGGGTTATTTAATGCCAAATAACCCATAGAGACTGATATGCTGCTAAATAAAATCAATCAAACAAAAAATATAACTTTAAACACAGACATACAAAGATAAATAAATGCATATTTGTATGTATGCATATCAGTATACACATTTTTGGTAAAATATTTAAGAGCACTGATATAAAACCCATGTACATATAACTATTTTTTTAATGAATGATCTGGTATTTATTGTAATTCTTTATATAAGTCCATATTGGAATGGCTTCAGATTCTGGACAGCTTGATGATAATATTTTACAACTCATAAAATAGTTTATAAACAACATTTTTTAATACATCTGTTTTTTTAATCATTTCACCCCTAGCAAGGTGGGAATATCACTAGTATGCAGGGGGTTACAGGGAGTGAAAGAGAGAGAAAAAACTGGTTATAGGGGGAAAAAGGAAAGGATAAAAGATGAATCAGTCTCAACACAACAGAAGATGGCAATTTATGTTGCATTTAAATTTTTGAAGATTGTATTTTTCAGGAAAACAAGTAAACGGAAGGGAGTTCCACTGTCGGGAAGTGCAAGGAAAAAAAACTGTTGGAGTAGAAGTGGCAGTTAGAGTAGTTACATTAGTAGTTAGAGCACCAGGGAAAAAAGCTTGTCAGAGCAGTTACTATGAAAATATTTGTAGAAAAGACAGAGGGAAGCCACATCATGTCTGTGAGAAAGTGACTGAAGTCGACATGTCAAGTCAGGATCAATTACATTGCAGATCCTTCTTTGGATTTTGTCAAGAGTCTCAAGATAAATAGCAGAGGCACCGGACCATATATGGCAGCAGTATTCAATGCACGGCCGAATAGTAGATGGGCAAGATGAACTCTGAGAAGAAAAACCTTCTGGCACGACACAATGAACCAACTTTCCTTACAGCAGATGTAGCTATTGATTCAATGTAGTTGTTCCACTTCAAGTCAGTTGGAAGCATGAGTCCAAGAAGTTACAGTACTTTAGCCAATATAAATGTATACAAAATTTCATTTAACAATTTACTCACACAGAGTCAGATTTTATTATGCAAGTCAATGTTTTCAGAAAATAGTTGCTATATTTCTAACAGATATTGATAAAATTTTCAGTATTTACTTATATTTATACAGTTCTTTTTTTAGTAACACATATTTTATACTGGTGTAAGGGAGAAAACTATAAACAAACATTTTTTTTATTTTACAATTTTTTTTATTTTACTGTACAAGGCCCAAGAGCCACTCGAGGAAGAGGGTTACAGAGTAAAAGGTCAGCAGTCACAGTTTTTATGGGGGTATGTAGGAATATGACAGTTAACCCTAGACTTGAACAGGTTAAGATTGTAATGATCAAGAAAGCATCTTTTTGGGAGTTGATTCCATAAAGTATCAGTTTGTGGGAAGAAGCTGTTTAAGTTGAACTTACATCTCAACTATAGAATACAAAGAGAATGAGGGTGGTTTGCTGCAATGTGTATGCCGGGTCTTTGCTGTGACATTTAGAACTGGTGAAACTAAGGAATATAAAAACTGTGATAAATATTCCATGTGAATTTCACTTTATATGTTTTATTAGAAATATTTACAATAATTTATTTAGGGTGGTGTGAGATTTTATTAGGCAACTCACAGGTTGCTCATCATACTAGAAAAACTAAAGACAAAAGTAGAGTCAGAGATATTTTCTTTTAATTTCATATATACAGTGGAACCTCAATTTAACGGGCTTATCATGGAGAGGGTCATCCATTAAAGTCTGTGTTTGTCTATTAATTTTTCTCGTGGCTTAAAAACACCCAGTATGGTACAAAATTATTGTAAATAGATGTAAATACAATATATATATATATATATATATATATATATATATGTGTGTAAGCAAATATATGGATATAGATCCGACAGTATGAAGAAAAATATATATGGAAAAAACAAACAAAAATTCTTATATACAATTATGCTGTTTTAATGTTAATATGTCAACGTCGGACGTTTTGGTCTAATAAACTATCTTCAGGACATATTCATAAATTATAACATTATCAATACATGACAAAGACGATGTACATAAGAACAAGACTTATCCAAACAGATAACTGAAAGCACTGATCTTATAAAACTTCAGTTATCTGTTTGGATAAAATAAATTACACACACACACAGGTAGAGAGGTTTGTGTATGTTACATTTTAAATTTACCTTTAAATAAAGTTTGAAAAGTTATAAAGTTTACTTCATGCTGTATTCCTCACCTGCTCTGGCCACAGAAACTCATGACTTGAACTTCTTAAGTTCCAATTTGTCATCAATACTAAGTTTAGTGTGCTTCCTTTTCTCACCTGTGTTACAATTGGATGCCATAGTGAAGGGCTTGAAAAAAAAAAACAATACTGTATACTGTACGAAAATCAGTATGAAATGGTTGAGAGACAATGAAAGTGTGTACATGACGAGCGAGGAACTAAACTGCAGTGGCTATTCCCAGAACTACCAGTCTCTATTGATTGTGCCAGTAAACAATAGCAGCCATTTCTGGAACTAACAGACTTTACTCTCTATGCATGGGGGTTTTGAATTCCAGTTGGACACTACCATTTCTGTGGATTTTGTCTTTTAAATCTGGAGTCCATTGGTTCAGTTAATTCGAGATTTTACTGTATATACATAGTAAGTGTAATAAGTAGGCTTTTACAGAGTGGATTTCCCAGTCACATGTCCAACCAGTTTTTAATTCTGTGTTGTCCTTCTCCAAGATTGGTTGCTAACCAAAGCTAGAGAGCTGAGTCTGCCCTCATATTAAATCAATATCTCTGGGGAGAAGAGCTGCATTTATACCTTTCTGAGGGTATTTGTACAAAAATGAATGCAACAAACTTGTCTGTAATTTGAACTCATCACCCCAATTTAACTTTCCATGCTGATAACCCCTACACTACAAACAAATCCAAATAAATTTATATAGAGAGTAGTTATTGAAATTTATTTTTTTTAAATTTTAACTATAGAGGTTGTACATTGCTGCTGAGCTCAAATGAGGTGATGATCACATATGTATAAAAATATATAAATATATTTATTGTTCAAGTTGCAGTGAATGAGTAATGAGAGAGATAATCAGAGAGGTTAGGATTATGCACACAAGAATTGACAGAGACAAATCTTCAGGGAATCTCTAGCCAGTATCTCTGGCCAAATCAAGAATCGGACCATGTTATATAACACCTATGCAACTTCACATGTCTACTCCTTCTTTTGGTATGTCACCTATGCAACTTCGTGTGGCCATGCCTCTTCCAGCATATGCCCATGCAAGTACACATTTCCCTTCTGCTCAGAACACCTGTGTGCCCTGTTTATTCAAGGCTCAGGACACCTGCATATCCTGTTTATTTTAGCCACCAGATGCATTACCTGTTTATGCAATCACCAGTTCCAATTTCCACTCACACACTGATGCAGCGAAAGAAAGGCCAAAAGTCTTTCCTCAACCAATACCCAACATAAACAGGAAAATTTCCTTGAAAGATTAATTCAAAGTTAATTCAAAGAAAAGAGTACTGACCTGTTATGTAATATCAGTACTCATCACAGATGGTGAAGAAACTTGAAGTAACAGAAATGTAGTTCTACAGAAGGATGCTGAGAATACCAGGGACTGAACATATGAGAAACAACAAACTTTTAGAGAAAATGGAAACAAAAAGGACACTTATACATCAAGTCAGAAAGTGAGTTTAAATTTCTATAGGAAGAGCATCTTCACATGCATTGGTTGCAATTGAGACTATCACTCCTGTGTGAGCCTGTACAGCCATAACAGATGTGCCACCATCAGCAGCAAAGGTATAACTTTTTGGGTACAAATCCATAATCTCTTGAGACTGACAGATGCTACATACACATACATATGAGAGATAAATATAATCAGTAGCTTTCATGTGAAGATTGCTTCTACAGGAAATTGATGGTCACTGTGCAGTGTTGATTCTCATATCCATATCTGCAAACTGTGTTATTGAGCACTCCCCCCCATAAATATAGCAAATTTTATATGATATATTTATATATTACAGTAATAATTTTTTTTTTTAATTTACATTTTGTATGTGCATGCATGTTCACCAAAAATGCATACACACTTCAGGAAAGGAAAAAATTGTCTTTCATAGTTTTACCTACTGACGACATTGGCAACCCTTAGACAAAAAATTGAAAATGCACATGCAGCAATTCCACTGGATACTTTGGCCAAGCATTGTCCAAGCAGTAGTTTACCATACTAATAAATATCTGGAAACTAAAGGCCACCATTTTGAACATCTCTTGTGATTGTAGAGTTCAAAGGTAACTTGAATTAATCTCATGATGTCTAAATAAATTTAGTATTACAATATGTATACAAGTTATTCCTTTCCTGAAGTGTGTATACATTTTTGGTGGACTCAGTATAAGACATATGCGTATACATACATACACACACACACACATATATATGTTTACCATAATATTTTAAAGAACAATAATCAGAAATCTGTATGTGTATGTCAGTTGCAGAGGATTTTCAGTGATACAGGTAGTGAGATATCTAATGAAATAACTGATGATATCTAGGTTAATGGTTATTTCTCAACTTGCTCCACCAAAAACTAGAGTATGTGCCTCTATTTCTCACCCTCTTCACCAGGTCTATATTTTATATGCTTGTCACGAATGACCGATTACAAATCCAAGATTCAAAATCAAAAAGATCAATATTAAAGGTTATCGTATTTTTTCATACACACTCAGATATAAAACCTTTCAATTGAAAAAAAAGTTCAAGAAAAAAACAAACAAAAGTATTAATAAAAAGAATGAAAACTAAACAATGAGAAAAATGAATAAATAAAATCAATATTTGGGTGAGGGAATTTACTTTTTGTGTTTTTGTTTTTATTTCTTGATGCTACCTTCTTTCACTTCCACAAGCAGAAAAAATTCAACATCTTTGCAACCCCATCCACCTAACTTGCTTAAGAAGTTAATCTAGAGGTTTCTTTGTTTTTTCCTTGATTTATTTTATGGTGTCAAGTCTCTTTCTCTGCTGTTCGTGAGATATCTTTGGAATGTTAAATTTTTTTAAAATTTTCGCCATGTTTTTTTCTGTAATAAAAAAAGAGGAAGAAATAAAAAAAAGTAATAAGCAGTAAAGACAAAAGGAGAAAGAAGAAAAAAAAATGAAAGAGGAAAAGGCAACGGCAGCTAAGCAGGAAAAGAACGAAAAGGAAATAAAGGGCAGACAAGATAAAAAAAAGTGATTGAAAAGTGGGGAAAAGCCAAAAGTGAAAAGGAAGGAAAATGGAGTAAGAAGGGATGGAAATGATAAAGAGGAGAAATTGAAGAGAAAAAAAAAAAAGAAAAATGTGGAAGGGAATTTAAATAATGACAGGAGAAGAGAAGATAAAGGATCAAAAAAAGAAAGAGGTAGAGAAGATAATACGATGAAAAATAGAAAATGGGAAGAGGGAGAAAGAGAAGAAAAGAAATCTAAAACAAAGAAGTGTTAAGAAAGAAAAAAGAGTGAAAGAAAAATACGGATAGAAAAAAGATTAGTAAATAAAGAATGAAAAAAGAGATTAGTGAGAAGGAGAATAGAGAAAAAGAATAAAACAAGGCAACAAAGAGACAAGATATTTTACAGATTACATAAAAAAAAGAAAAGCAGAAGAATACAAGAAGGAAGAGAATAGAAATGAAAAGTAAAAGACAATAAGAAAAGGTAAAAAAATGAAAGGGAAAAAAGGATTTTTTTTAATCAATTTCACCCCAAGCAAGGGAGTAAAGCTACTAAGACAAAAGGGGGTTACTGGGTGTGGAAGAATTAAGAACAGAAACATTACTAATGAGTAGGAAGAGAAAACAGTAATCATGAAGACAGTAGATAGTGATTGATATTGCATTTAAAATTTTGGAGATTAAATTTGGCTGGAATGCATGAAGCCTCTGCAACTGACACCACACACAAGAAGTGTGAGAAAAGAAACTGTTAGCACAGAATTTATAACTACATCTAGCCAGCTCAACTGTGAATTGATAAGCTCTCAATGTCAGTCAAGTACTGTGCTTAAATTCAAAAAGTTTAGATACCATAGTGAAGAGCTCATCTGAACAATTACTATGAAAGTTTTTATAGAAAAGTCATAGGGAGGCAACCTTACAACAGTGGGAAAGCAACTAAAGTTGAGCCACTAGATCAGGACCAATAATATTGCTGATTCTTTTTTTGGATTTTATCAAGGAGCTGAAGGCAAATAGTAGGAGCACAGGACCATATGTGGCAGCAATATTCTAAGGATGGGCTCATCGGAGACTTATAGATATGCATGATGGATTCTGAAGAGAAAAATTATCTTGCACAACACAGTGAATCAACTTTCTTAGCAGCTGACTTAGCAATGGGTTCAATATAGACTTTACACTTCATAGAAAAAAGGGGAGAGAAAAAAAAAGAATTAAACAGAAAAAAATAGAAAATATGAAAAGGGCAAAATTTGAAAACAGCAAAAAGTAAAGTAAAAATAAATGTTATTAAATAAAGCTAAAGTAAGAGAGAATACACGTGCAGGGAGAAACAAAAATGGTCAACTTTGGACAGAATAAAATAGAGCAAAAAATATAATATAAAAGAGAAGAGGCACCAATAAAGTGAAAGAAAGAGAGATTTATTATATATATTCAAAAGAGACACACAGAGAAAGGTTTGTCTGGGTATGATGTTAAACTATATCTGGTAGAAAGACGTCTGATCAAGAGGTTCTGAGGAGCATGGAACCACCTCTTCATTGCTGTTGTTTACAGGTCCACCCTGACCTGGGGTGGCAGTACCTGTTAGGGTCCCAGTTATGGGCAAATAGTTAATCCCAAACCAGGGTCAAAGTTCTATGAAAGTATAAAAATAGATTTTTATATTAAAAAAAAAAACATTACCAGCAATACACTTTTGAAAAAAATATTACCAGCATATGTCAAACTTAAAATAGGCAGTTTCCAAGATTTAAATGAAAATAATATAGTTACATAAATGGTGTTTGTTTTAAGCATTCCTAGCTGGGCAGATATTCTAAAAGAGTGAAAAAATATCAAAGCCTTAAAAATGGTAGCACTGAAAAAAAGAGTTAAAGTAACTGTAGCGAACAGACACAAAAGAGGCCCGTATATGGACATGTTTGTCAACACCAGTTACATCCGGATTTACCCCAATAGCAGTGAAACAACCTGGCATGTCTAGATATGGGCCTCTCTGCAACTGGTCAATATCCGGGTGTTTGTAAGATGCCTGATGCCAATACAATCATTGGGAAAATCAGCAGTTGACAAAACACAGTGTCTTGTGAAGTTGTCTCATGGGCACTTTTGTTCCTAAAGTTGTTATGGTTTCTGAGGCAGTGTTATTTTTGTTACCGCCCATCTCTTTCCCCTCTCTGTCTATTACTACCATAGTTGCTGGGAAAACAATCAGTTAGGTGCTTCCACCAACCTTAACAAACTCTTGCCATACAGTAATTTTTTTAGTATTTCTGATATTTTATGCTGCATTAGAGGTATTAGAATGGATCTAATGTATTTTGTATGTTTGTACATATGTGTAGGTACAATATACACTGGTATGCAAATGTTTTGGGCCAATTATTTAAAATGATTATTGTTATGGTATGGTTCCTTGTACCATGGTGATATTCCAAGGTAGAACCAATAAAGAAGAACTCGAAACACGTATATGGAAATACACAGATATATTACAAACAGGAATATATACAGGGAAGTAGAAAGTGTTAGTATGAACAATCAGGTTTAGTAGTAATTGTCTGAATGTGACTGTTTTGGACTGCCTCTGACTCGACTGATTGACTCGCTCGCTCTGACTGTCTGACAGATTTCTGATGGACTTCACTCCAGACTTCAGACTGAACTCCCTGCTTCCTCTTGAGGCGCAGTATTTATTACGTATGGAATAGTCCAGTATGTTATTATGGGTAAGGTCCCATAACAATTATACACCTTTATTTTATTAAGAAGTAATCAAGAAGAAAGTAGATAACAATTGACATTAATATTAAAAAAATTTAAATGCAAAGTTAACTTAAAAGCATGGAGCTGAAAGAGAGTTCCACAAACAAAAAATGTAAGAAAAACTGTTAGCATAGAAATTACAGTTACATGTCTTGCCAATTCAACTGTAAATTGATGGGACCTTGTTTCCAATCTAGTACAGCACTTAAATTCATAAAGACAATGTACCATAGTGAAGAGTTCATCCAAACAATTACCATAAAAGTATTTATAGAAGAGGTACAGAGAAACAACTTTATGGTGGTTGGAAAGGGACTGAAGATGAGATGATAGATCAGGACCAATAATATTGCTGATTCTTTGGATTTTATCAAAAATATCCAAATATTGCCGGAGCACTGGGTTATATGTGTCAGCAATATTTTAAGCATGGATGAAATGGTAAACTTATAGATATGGAGGATAGATTCTGGAGAGAAAAACTGTCTAGCACAACAAAATGAACCAACTATCTTAGTAGCTGATCTAGCAATGGATTCAATAGAGTCTTTCCACTTCCTGTCAACTGAGAATGTTAGCCCGAAAAGGCATAACACATCACTTTCTTGGAGGTCAGTATTGGCCAAAATGATAGAAGACAGAAAGGCATCTCTCAGGTACACTACTTTAAGCAGCTTGAAGCTAAAAAAAGGCCATGCAAAACTATTAGGCCAATAAATGATCTGAGATTATGAAATCATGATAATATGCAAATTTCTAAGTAAGAACTATTCCATCATATTAACATGTGTATAAGGTGCCTTATCAAGTCATTGTAGTTGGATATTAGCTAGCTTTTTTACACTGAAATCAAGGCTAAAATTTTTGCTGAAACAAAGATGAAGGTGGTAATTTTGAAAAAGTAGATAACTCAAAAAAAAAGTAGCCAGATGGCTGGGAATTTCCAGAAACTGGGTTGAAACCATCCAAAAGACATTTTCTACTACTAGAAGTGTTTTAACTGCAAAAAAAAAAAAAAAATCAGGAGTATTGCAAAAGATAGACAAGGGAGCTGAAAGAAAGATTGTAAGAATCTTGGTAGTCAGTCCAAATTTAACAGTCAGACCAATGAGGAGTGAGTGCAATATTAACAGTGAGGCTTCAGTTTATACAATATGCATGATATTATGAACAAAACAACTTGAATGGGTGTATATCAGTAAAAATAAAAATGTCTACACACACAAATGATAATTTACAAGACAAAATGCACATGAAGTCAGCTTAGCCAATGAAAAATAAATAACACAGAAATTAAAAATACCAGAATTTTTTCTTTTTTTTCCTTTTTTCTTTAAAAATGTTAAATTTATAAACAATTCCTATTTGTTCTTTATTTATATATATTGTAAAGGTAATAAATCTGTTAGTATATAATCCATGTGGATCCTAGTAATATAAAATATTACAACTGATCCACAAAAAGAGTTCAATGTATTTATTATACAGAGCAAATAAATAGTAGTAAACCATAAAATCCAAAATTACCTCATATGGGGTCTATACTCCACATGAGCTAATTTGGGAATTTATGGTTTACTTGATATATATATATATATATATATATATATATATATATATATATACACACACAGTGTAACCCAGATATAAGAGAGATTTTCTCTGGTCCCAAATTAGAGCCTGTGTTAATGTATACAAAATAGACCAAACCCCAGATATAAGAGAAACCCGGATATAAGAGACTTCTTCTCCAGTCCTGACAACTGTCTTATATCCGGGTTACACTGTGTGTGTGTGTGTGTGTATATATATATATATATATATATATATATATATATGTATGGTAGATAGGTTTGCCTATCATCCGGTTCCCACTCCTGTCTTTGGAACAGGAGTAGATGTTTATCCCTGAATTCCTGTTTAGGATTGGGTTTCCAGTTCCTTCTAAAGCCTACTTCAGCTCTATACTCCTAACACTTGTCCTTTCCTACACTAATATAACTACACAGTAACCCACTACCTTGAGTAGCTCTTGGACTTTCTATTAGGTTAACATTAGTAATATATACAGATAGATAGATAGATAGATAGATAGATAGATAGATAGATAGGTCGAGTGAGATGTATTCATATGAGCTAGCACACTGATATAAATTCTTACATCTTGAAAAGTTCAATATGGATATCTTAGACTACTCAAATATAAATCAAATATATACATAGTTATATAAATATATTGATTTTTTATTTAGCTGTTTATATCTTACTAACATAATTAGGGAGCAAACAATCTTCTGGGTGTGCACTTGTCTGCTACAGAATTTGATATTCATAACTTGCCCACAGAAATTTAAATACAGATTTCTTTGGAGTGCATATAGTTATATTCACAAAACCAATTTTAAATTCATAAAAAAAGATAAGAATTCTAAATCAAATAGCATTTTTTTTAACTGTAGGTTTTTATTTTAGTATGAAAAGGAAAATATAGATGTAAAAGTTAAATTATGGTTCTCAAAAAGCAAGCACTAATTTAAAAGCTCTAAAAATAGGTACAAATGTAAAAGCTCTAAAAATAGGCACAAATGTAAAAGCTGTGAAAATAGTTACAAATGTAAAAGTTCTGAAAACAGTTATAAATTTAAAAGTTTCGAAAACAGTTATAAATTTAAAAGTTCCGAAAATAGTTACAAATTTAAAAGCTCCCAAAAGTTGGCACAGATTTAAAATCTCCAAACCTAAGTACTGATTTAAAGTTTAGTATTTTATGTTCTCCCATCATCAGTCCTTAAACTGCTTCAATTGTTGGGGGAGATCTAAAGACAGAAGAAACAGACAACATCCTTCAATCTGATGTAGTGGCTCAAAGGAGCGTTGGCATTGTCCTCATTGTTCACACTTTCTCTAGCATACCAGGTAATTTTTCCACAATTTGATGGCTTTACCCATGCGTTGGTAGACTGACGGTGTTTGTGCTCCAAATGCCCATTTGTCATACGCCTTCTGGGATTAGTCAATGGGAGGCCTAGCTATTGTTGATCTAGCATGTTGATACTTTAGTCAGAAAGACAATCCACTTCCAACTTGAGAAGTTGAAGCAGGAAACTGACCTTTGCCATCCACTCCACAGTTGTAAACCAATGACAAAGAGAATCAAGTCAAGACACAGCTTTCTACATTCAGTTGAATCACTGAACAGAGCTCTTAGTCAGCATCTGTCCTGTGGTGCAGCCATCTTAACAAAGTGTAACAGAGGCTCTCTCTCAGCCCTACAGAAACCCTTTCTCCAGTTATGCCTGGCACTTCTGGTCTTGTCTGAATCACCTCCAAATATCTGTTGGTCTCTATAGAGCCACCCTTCAGAAATGGAGTTATGCTACCGATGATGATCCCAACTGCCAATGATGGCAATTACAGACTTTTGAGCATCTAGTTTGCTCCAATCATGAAGAATCAGGCACACTTAACGACCTCAAAACCTTAACACCCCAGGAAAGGCTCTGTGTGGCAACACTGGATGGATGTAGTATAGTGACTCAACAAAACTGACAGAACTGTTATATAATATCAGTCTTCCTATATGGCAGTGAATGCTGGACAATCTTCTCATAGGTGATGAAGAGACTTGAAGCAACAGAGATGTGGTTTTACAGAAGGATGCTGAGAATATCATGGACTGAATACGTGAGCAATGACAAAGTTCTAGAAAAAATGGAAATAAAAAGGCAAACTTATACTTAACATCAGGAAGAGATAGTTGAAATTTCTAGGCCACATAATGAGGAAAGAGGTCTTGGAAAATTTAATACTCACAGAACAGATTGAAAGCAGGAAAACAATGCATAACCTACTTGGCGAACTTGAGTGAATGGATAGCGGAGTAGAGTTTGGGAAAGGCAAAATTTATTGAGAGCTATAAAGGACAGGAAGTTGTGGAGAGCCTTGGTCACCAACATTCTGAATGGATATGGCACACAGAAGAAGAAATGACATGCTAGACAATTTTTCTAGAATCTTATAAATTTATGAGTCTACCATTTGTCCATGCATTGAATATTGCTGCCACATCCGATCTGGTGCTTCTGCTATGTATTTAGAGTTTCACAAAATAGTTAAAGATTTTACTGTAGATAACCATATTTAAATTAGGAAGAAGACTAGTGTATAACTATTATTTCAATCATTTTTTTCAGCAACACAATAGCCACATGGCTTAAAGTGTTGATTTAGGAATTTAGTGACATAATAATTGTGAGTTCAATCTCTGTGACAGGTAGTAATGACTTACACTCAGTGAAAACCAATTTCCCACTAGTAGAAACTTATATTAATGTTTAATTTAAATAGATCTTGATGCTTCAACACTAGGACAATGTTAGAACAAAAACACAATGACAATTGGGCTCCAATAGCATTTGCTAGCCACTCTCTCACACCTGCTGAAGCCAACTATTGCCCCCTTGAACTTGAAATGCTGTCCATAGTATTTGCCTGTGAACATTTCCACAAATTCTTGTATGGACAACGTTTCATAGTAAACAATGATCACAAACCTCTAAAATCCATTGTCACAAAACCCATTGCGAAAGCACCCCCTAGAATACAACGTTTCTTAATGCATCTACAGAAGTATGACTTTGAAATTGCATACACTCAAGGCAAACTAATGCATGTGGTTGACACACTCAGCCGTGCAGCACAGAAAAAGAACACACCAGAAATCTCTGACAAAGAAATGAACTTATTTGTCCCTTCCATAATGTCCTCCATACCCATCAGTGAACAACAGAAACAGCGAATGACCAAACGTTACAACAACTGCAACATCAAATTATGATTGGATGGCCACAACATCGACACAACCTGCACCCTTGTCTTCACCCTTATTTCAATTGCCGAAATGACTGGTAATGAAGGGTTCACAAATTGTTGTACCACTCAGTATGTGTGCAGAAATGCGCAGAATTCTGCATCAGGTGCATTTAGGAATTGAAAAAACTAAATCTAATGCCAGGAAGGCTCTTTTTTGGCCGAACATGAACAAAGAAATCGAAGATATGGTACAAAATTGTGATTCATGTCAACAATATAGCAACCGACAAAGTACAGAGCCACAGATTCCACATGACATATCAGACCAACCCTAGCATAAGGTTGGCACAGACCTCTTCAGACTGCAAGGGAAGTACTACCTCATGGTAGTGGACTACTACTCGAAATTTTTTGAAATAAGTCTACTCCATAATACAACAGCACTGACGGTGATTAATTGGACAAAAAACATCTTCGCTAAACATGGGATTCCCAAACTAATAATCTCTGACAATGGCCCTCAATTTAAGTCAAGTGAATATAAAAAATTTGCCACTGAATGGGATTTTTCCCATGTAACTAGCAGCCCAGAATATCCACAGTCCAATGGTCTAGTGGAGAGGACTATCCAAACAGTGAAAAAAACATTGCATAAATGTTTCCAGACAGGAGATGATCCATACCTTGCACTACTAACGTTGCGTACAACACCTGGCAAAGACAACTCTCCTTCACCAGCAGCTAGGCTGATGAATCGCCAACTGAGAACACTGCGACCACTCATGAGAAAAAATAATCATGATCATCAAAAGGCAAATCCAAATCACAGACAGACAGTACAATGTGATAGCCATCAACGGGAGCTAACTCCTCTAAAGATTGGTGACCAGGTCCGTGTTCATGATGGCAAATCTTGGTCCAGGAAAGGAGTAGTGACTGAACGTTGCTCCCAACCCAAATCATACATAGTGCTGACGGAGAATGGTAGAAGTATACGCCAAAACCGTCGACATATACTGCAAGTACCCTGTTCAAAGACGCTAGCATCACAATCATATCCTGATACAATATTCAGCGCAGCCAGACAACCTCATCTACCTAATTCACGAGAACCATGTCCAGCCGTTTCAGAATCAGGAGTCCGAACCAGATCAGGACGACTAATACATAAACCTTGATGGATGCAGGATTTTACAAAGTAAAGAAATTGTATCCTCAATAATAAAGAACTTGGGAGGGGGGATGTTATATGTATACATACATGTGTGTGTATATACACATGTATATTAACTGCGGACAGAAAGGGAACTAGGACTTCCGCTGTACAGGACTTCCTGTAAAATGCCTTAAGGAAATAAACGTATGTTCTCGCACTCCAATCTTTATCTCTCTTTTCTAAGTGCAGCGAGAAATCATCGCTGACTCTTCTCAACTCCATTTTACGAAGAACAAATACCTGCACGGTAAGACCGAATCATTTTACTTCTTTGTTGACTGTAAACCTTATTTACTCCACGTTGTTTATGTGTCGATCGGCGAATACAACAGCGAGCATGTTTTTATTTAACTTTATTTATTTGGGACCTTGACCAACTCGATGCCTGTTGAGCTGTGGTCTGAAGATGTGATGCTTGCTTTAAGTCCCAACCAGTGATGCCCACCTTTTTCAAGGAAGGAAACAATTGAACTTCCAAGAAATTTACAGCACCTGACCTCAATAGGCAGCACATGATATGTCATGTTGCAAGTCTTTTGGCTCTTTTGCACAGGTCATTCATCTTCTTTAGGTTCTCTGGCCATTACAGGCTGTTTGTTGGCTGCTTCACATTGTGTGCTAAGTCCATGACCACTTTTTATGATGCCACTGCAGTGACTGTGGGCATGCAGTGAGCATGTAACAAAGTGCCTCGATCACTTTGGCATAATGCGCATACATCAGTGTCAGTATACCCCCACAGCTTGAGGTTGGTTGCATTTCGTAGGAGATCATAGGTAGATCGCAGGAGGAATGACATTGCCAATGGCACCATTGCAATCAGGTTTTTCCATGATAGCTTCATTGGATCAATATCACTCCATGTAGTCCAAGCACATTGTTTGGACTGAGAAACAGCAGTAGCTATTTGCTGCTCTTCCTCGAAATTCCTGATTTCTTCAGTCACCATGTCTCATTTACCCTTTGGGCTATGTTTGGAGAAAAACTAGTTCCTCGTGATGCTCAGTTTGAGTCACCAAAAATAATCTTCTTGGTTTGCAGGCTGGATTCTGCTTCTTAGGTGGCTTCTACTGCCGACCATTTGGTGCGAGTTTTGATATCTGGTCGTAACCTGAAGACGAACTCATCAGCCAAGTCCCTCATCATTATGTGACAGCGTACCTTCCTGACCTTGAACTCCTCCACCAATGAGGAGATGGGAAGTTGCAGGTTTCTGGCATTGGCATAGAGTCCCACTGTTGAGAAGCAGGGGAGGACTCCAAGCCACTTACAGAGGTTGATACACTGCTGCATCTGCTGAATGCGAGACAGTAATATCATACACCTGCAATAGCCACAGAAGCTAAGGCAGCAAACCATGATGATAGCACCAAGCCTTCAGATTGCTGGAGAGATGGGTTCTGTTAGTGGATTCAAGTCCATTTTTCTGCACCTCTAATAATATAGTATTTATATTTGTAGTAAAATGACCAACAATACATTTTATCTGTAGTTGAAGGCATGCAATTACATTCAAAATATATTTAGTTGAAGCCATAAAATTGTGTTCAAAATATTTAGATTTTGGCATTAAATAACCCATGGAGGGTGATATGCTGCTAAATAAAATCAACCAACCAACAAATATATATTTAAACTTTTACCAACATTAATGAGTTAATATGAATTTTGTTGCAAAAAACATTGAGTTGTATGATAAAATCTGACATCATGTAATAATAAGGTGGAGGTCAGTTTATTACTTGATAGCAATAGAAAATTGATCCCCCACTTTATGTCCGATAGAAACTTATGTTCCTCTTTGACATAAATAGATCTTGAAAATGATTCCAGCACTAATTGATTAATACCAATTTTACTGCAAAACATTGACTAGCATAATAAAACCTTCTATAAATTGTGTGTGTGTGTGTGCATGCATGATAGCCAAAGTAATTCTGTAAGCAATTATCGATTTTCAGAGAAGTTGCTGTATCTTAGTGATTGCTTATAGAGCAATTAGTTCTCTGTATAAATGTAGGATCATTGCAAAAAGATGATTATTGTGTGATTAGAAGAATCTCGAAGAGCAGAATTTCCTTTTCCACATTTTTAGGCTTTGTGCCACCCTTTGCCTATTTTATAATCATAGCAAATTATAGTAATAAGTATTGAGAAAGCATCTTTTGGATTGAGCTAATACAAGAGGAGAGAAGGTTTCTCAATGTTATTTGCTTGTTCAAGAGTTTAGTTTATTTATAGCTCATTTTTCATTCAAGTAATCTGAAAAGCCATTAATCAAAGAAGCCAAATTTTGACCCATGGTCAGTCCCAGTCATTGAATGGAGAAGCATATGACCTCAAACCTGTATTCATTATTACAATTTTAATAACAAAAATATTGAACAGATTAAGTAAACAATCATTCAAATCTCATATTATCAGCACACCCACTTAATTACAGATTAAATAGTAAGGTAAACGGAACTCTCTAGCTTTGGGTAGTAACCATTCTTAGAGAAGAAAAATTCACTTTACTGTCTTTACTTGGATATGATCACCCGCATCCTGAAAGGATATAGCATTTAAAAAACAGAAAAGATCCAAGTAGAAGATGGATGCATATTTTTGTTGGAATTTATAAATTAATAATTATCATTTTTATAGTCCTTTCAATTTGAACCAGTTTGGCCGTTATAATGACAATGTTTTAGCTGTCGTATATTCCAGACTTCTTCAGGTATCTAGGTTCATATTCAGTAACCTTCTTGGGATTACAAACTGAACACTTTATTCAATCCACAGGATGATATTGTTCTCATTCTGCTTTCCATGCTTAAGGTAGATAACTCATGTCAGTTATTACTCTTACGTTTTATTCAACTTGTGTTGTGCATGTGTTTTATTTAACTGAACCAGAGTATATGACTTTTCAGCAATACAAGACCCAGGGATTGTGAAAGAATCCAATATGTCTTAATCAATGATTTAATAGAATAGCTTAAAGCTAAAATAATACTGGTGAATAATAACTGATATAAAATATCCCTTAAGCATAGAAAGTGGAATGAGAACAATTTAACCCCATAGATTGAATAAAGGATTTGATTTGAAATTTCAAAGTTACCAAGCAAGAAGACAGAGACCTGAAGAAGGCCAGAGGCTATAATGGCCAAAACATTGTGAGTATAACAACTTTGATGAGAATGCTGGTACAAATAGCAAAGCATACAATAATAATTGCACATTTCAAAAATTCTGATATAAATAATGAAAGAAGTCTAGAAAGTACACGGACCAAAACATTGTAAGGATAATAAGCAAGATGAGAATGCTAGTCAAAATATCAAAGCATATAATAATAATAATCATTCCTCATCTCATAAATTCCAGCAGAAATAATGTGTTGTATAGAAAGACAACTGACCTTCGCAAAACTAAAGTGTTAAACAGGGACTCTTCCATTGATTATGAAAGTAGTCACAGGTGGGTTGCAATGTATGTCGGACTAACTATGATATTCGCTAGTACTGTATTATTAATTAACATGATTAAACATTCCATTCACTAATCTTAGGTCCCGGTATTTTCTTTGGCAAGATTATTAACTCGAACTATGAGTTGATACAAGCATTATAACATAATGAAAGAAGGCTGTAGAGTACATTAACCAAAACATTGTGAGCATAACAACCAAAAATGCTAGTCAAAATAGCAAAGCATATAATTAATAATAA
Organism: Acanthosepion pharaonis; assembly: GCA_903632075.3. NCBI lineage: Eukaryota > Metazoa > Mollusca > Cephalopoda > Sepiida > Sepiidae > Acanthosepion > Acanthosepion pharaonis. The sequence goes on along the minus strand of CAHIKZ030000807.1, from coordinate 1,161,386 downwards.
TTACTCATTTCAAAAATTCTGATATAAATAATGAAAGAAGGTTCCAGAACCCAATGACCAAAACATTGGGAATATAACAACTAAGATGAGAATGCTAGTCAAAATATCAAACATAAGAATAATAATTGTTCATCTCAAAAATTCTGATATAAATAATGAAAAAAGGTTCCAGAACCCAATGGCCAAAATATTGGGAATATAATAACTAAGATGAGAATGCTAGTCAAAATATCAAACATAATAATAATAACTGTTCATCTAAAAAACTCAGATATAAATAATGAAAGAAGGTTCGAGAGCCCAATGACCAAAATATTGAGAGTATAACAACCAAGATGCGAATGTCAGTCAAAATATCCAAGCATATAATTAATAATTGTTCATCTGAAAAATTCTGATATGAATTATGAAAAACGGCTGGAGATCACAATGACCAAAACATTGTGAATATAACTACCAATATGAGAAGGCTAGTTAAAATATCAAAGCATATAATAATAATAATAAGAAGAAGAAGAAGAAAAATTCCTCATCTCAAAAATTCTGACAGAATAAAAGATGGCTGGAGTGTACACTGACCAAAACATTGGGAGTATAACAAGCAAGATCAGAATGCTACTCAAAATAGCAAAGGATATAATAATAATAATTGCTGATTTAAAAAATTCTGATAAAAATAATTAAAGAAGTCTGGAGAATACACAGACCAAAACATTGCGAGATGACAATCAAGATGAGATTTCTAGTCAAAATAGAAAAGCATATATTAATAATAATTCCTCCCCTCAAAGATTCCCATTTTAATAATGAAAGAACGCTTAATAGCACAATGACCATAACATTGTGAGTACAACAACCAAGTCAAAATAGCAAAGCATATAATAATAATAATTGCTCATTTAAAAAATTCTTATATAAATAATGAAAGAAGGCTGTAGACTACACTAACCAAAACATTGTGAGTATAAAAATCAAGATGATGCTTGACACTTTCCACAGGCTTGGAAAGAACATCCCCTTCAAGCAGCAGTTCAATAAATTTGCTAGGATTGGGGATAATTCCAGATTGATATTCTTAAGGACAACCACTGGTATTTTCAGACAAAAGTACACTGACCAAAACATTGTGAGAATAACATCTAAGATGAAAATGCTACTCAAAATAACACAATATATAATAATAATTCCTTATCTCAAAAATTTTGATATGAATAATGAAAGAAGGCTGGAGAGCACAATGATCAAAATATTGTGAGTATAACAACCAAGATGAGAATGTCAAAATAGCAAAGCATATAATAATAATTGCTCATCTCAAAAATTCTCATAAATAAGGAAAGAAAGATGGAGAGCACAATGACCAAAACATTGTGACTATACCAATGCTGGTCTGAATAGCAAGGCATGTAAGACCGATGAACATTGTTGGTTGTTGGGAATGAGGCGGAATTGGTTAATATCTGTCCTGAAACAAAGACCCATTAAATACAGGAATAATGTTTTGCTCCCTGAAATAAGTCGATTGATGTGTTATCTTTGTGTTTGCCTCCAAATGGTTTTTATGAATGAATTTATTTTTAAATATATATATTACAAATCAAAGGTTATTTGAAAAAGGCGTAATCATATTTTATAATAATGAGGGTTTTTTTTCTTTTTAAAGAAGAAATTCCAAAAATAGATGTAAAAATGCATTTTTTATGTCGTCTTCTTTATTGACATTAAGTCAGAAGTGAAACGCAGCATGGATGGAAAGCAAATAATTTTCTTTGAGGCTAAAAAAAAAAAAAAAGGACAAACAAACAATGTTTTGATGCTTAAAACAAAAATAGAGAATCTTTATAGGCAATAATATTAGATTTTGTTTGGGTACTGGCTGCTGGCCAATGTATTTGATCAAGGTCAGGAATGAGGTGGGTAAGGATAGTGAATTGATATAAAATGTCTGGAATTCACTAGATTCAATATGTCTCCATAACTTCTTTTTCACACAAGCTGATTTTATTTGTCATTAACTTTAGATTAGTAGTTCTTGGTTTCTTTTCACACCCTTGTCTTTCGAGATAATTCTTAGACAAAATATTCTATCAGTTAAACCCCACATTGTTGTCTCATGTTAAGTTTTTCTTCTATGTGCTGTGTTCCTTAAGTTTTGTCTTTTGGTTTTCTCTCCTGAACCCTGTTCTTTCAATCAATTACTCAATCTTCTATGTGCTGTGTCCCTTCAGGACATTGGCAATCATGGCACTCCACAATTTACTGTCCTTTGTAGCTTGCCAAGTAGGTTATGTGTTGCTTTTCTTGTCTCTTATACTTTCAATCTAGACTATGAGTATCATATTTTCCAAGCCCTTTTTCCACATTATGTGCTCCAGAAATTTCAGCTATCTCTTTCTGATATTATATATATCCTTTTTACTGCCTTTGCCTCTAGAACTTTGTCATTGCTCACATGTTCTGTACATGGTATTCTCAGTATTTTCTGTAGAACCACTTTACTATTACTTCAGTTCTCTTCTTCAACTGCGAGAAGATTGTCCAGCATTCACTACCATACAGGAGGACCTATATTAACTAACAGTTGAGTATCATTTTCTTTGTTTCTAATGATTTTTTCTATTTCTTAATACTTTTCTCAGCTTTTGGAAGGCATCTTTCACTATCCCAATACACCTTTAGATTTCCGTGTCACACCTTCCATCCTCTGTTAATTTTCTTTCCAAAATATCTAAATTGATGCACCTGTTTGATTTTGGTATCTTCAATTTGTAATTTGCATGCTGGGCCATACCTTTTTGCTAACAACAACTCCAACTTTAGTACAAACCCACACACATAGTGCACCAAGTAAGAAATAATCTCTCTTGCAATGGCTTGCAAGCTTTGCACACAAATTACTGTGCAATTGTTCATCTTTGTTTTAAAGAAATAATTTTAAAAAACTAAATTATATACTCTCAGAAACCCATAAATATATATTTCACAATGATGGCATTATCGCAAAGGTTTACTTTACATATGTCAGATGCAAATTGTATTGCACAACATTTAAAAGAACATTCCTGCCCCCATTCACATTTTAGAGAAATATTAATTGACAATACAAGTATACTCCAGCATGAAAATAAAAACAAAACATCAAATTCTCAAAGCACATTATATAAAAAAAATGAAACCAACACTAAATAAAATTAATTATGAGTATAGCAAAAATGTTTTAAAATCTCTATAAAAGTAATGTTTTGGGATGCTCAAATAATAAAAAAAACTTTAATTTTTTTTTTAAATGTAGGTTGGTGATTTTTAAATCATTGATAAATTAAACTAGGTGACCTTCCTTAAATATTCTTCATGTGAATTGACTATAACAGAGCATGCTTCATGCACATTTACAAAAAAATTCACAACTATCACTTACATTAATTTTTATCTTATCAATTCACCCCTAAAGATGATCTTAGATGAGATTGAAATTACTTGGGAGAATAAAAGAAATTATCAAAACTACGTTTTTTTTCTTACTCAGTTTTGTAACAGCACTAAGAAATTGATCTGAGAGGATTAAAATAAATATACATAACATGTCTAGATTATTCAAACAAACATACTTGAATATATATATAAATAATATTTGAACAGAAGAAGAAAATAGACTTAAATAGAGAGGATATCATCTTACATTTAGGAGACCCTTTCAGCCAACAATTTATCAAAAGGTGAATGTTGGCAAATAGAATAAAATAATCAATGACACACTTGTAAATAGTGAATGAATTTTCCTTCCAAAAGGTAAAATGACATCCTATCTATTTATCTCTCTCTCTCTCTCTTATATATATATATATATATATATTAAATATATCTGACTGGAATTCCCCGAGGTTTTTATAAAATTATTGGACTCTACTTTGAGCAATAAGAATGTATAATTACTCTCCAAGCTTAACAGAAGAATCATGATGAAATCAATTATAAATGAAAATGACAAGTTCATCATTAATTAATCATAGCTAGGATTGAAATTAAGTTCAAATATATATATATTATTCCAGGATCATATTCCAACTTATTCAAGATGATCTTCACCCTCTCTAACCTCCTAACTTTCTGTCTTCGAGTAACAAGGTGCATCACAGGCTTCATGTACAATTTCATTTTTAAGTCTTTTTTTCACTGCTCTTTTTTTGGACTGTCATAGCTGAAACTCCTCTCTCACATGCCAAATGTCTTATGGATTGAGTTATATCTGTTCTAATTGATCTCTTTAGCTCTAAGTTGAAATGATGATCCCTCTTCCTGTCATGACTTCCTGATCCAATTTTCCTCTTTACTGCTCTCTCTTTTTTTAAAGTTATTCACCATTCTCTTGATGGTTCTTGAATCGACTTTGAAAATAGAAGCCAGAGTATGAATGTTGGTACCATTACTGAAGGCCTGAATGAGCTTTTTCCTCTCGCCATTGCTCATTTGGGAAGACTGTGGGGCTGACACAAAATGATTTTAACCCGTTCTCTTTCTAGCTGAATAACTTAAAGGTTTTTTTTAGTGATTCTTATGACAAATGGTGTTAAAATAGCTAAATGTCTTATCTGAAAAACCTGGAAAAAAGAAACTCAATTAGTTTAGTGGTTTTTTAGATATTAAACATTTTGTAGGATGGACAATTATGTTGTTACCTGATTTTAACAATTTTGCTGTTATACTCAGTATATGGGAAAACAATATATAAATTTGTATGTATTAAGAACAATTTTAGGGAAATCTCTGACAATGTGAAAAAGTTTTCAGGTGATGTGTTTCCTTCTTTAAGACTTCATCAGACTAAAATGATAGTTGATACAACTACATATATGCATGAAGGAGAGGAGATGCTGGGAATTTTAAATTTAAATGTTAATCTTTTTTTTTTAAATATATGTTTTGGTTATATAGTCTAGCCAATTTCATTTAGTATCTTTTTGTTTATGTTTTTATCACTTCTGTTATTAAATATCCAACATTGTGATAATAGAAGTTCTATCAACAAAGGTGAAATGTTGTAAAACATGGACCTAAATTTAATCTGGATGATCTAGTGATTAAAGCACTTTTACATTTTTTTTAATTAAAGTAGCATTTTTTAAATCAAAATTAGTCAGACTCACTTAGGTAGGCAACTAATGCATTAAACATGTTGTTTTGTAAAATATCCCTTTTGTGTTCATATAATCTTTTAGTTGACTTTAGTTCATCTTTGGTGTTAGAAGTTGTTTTGCTGGTCTCTCACTCAATTGCACCCACACATAATAATCAAGGGGAGTTAGGTGGCCAGATGTAAGGGGTGACACGGTCACAGAAACTGTCTGACAAACATGACTGGGTTTTCCTGCTTGTGTGGCATGGTGCAGAGTCCTGTTGACCCAGGGTAGCACTACATCCTCAAGCCATGATGTATGCCTCAGTGTTGAGTCTAAGGCAAATTTGGGAGTTCTTTTTTCATCAGAACGATGAGATTGAGTTTTCAGAGCTGCCATACATTCGTAATCACCATTAGATTCATCAAACTCTTTACTGCAGTGTTCTCAGATTGACACCCAAACACTATGAAATGTTCGTATTGGAGCTTCCAGGCTGAATGTCAAGCAGTACAGCATGTCATTTCCAAATTTCTGGTGGAGTGAATTGCATAATGGTGTTCTTTTTCTCAAAGAAAGTGTCTAAATGACCCTACTGTGCAGTTAACAAAATCGAAAACAATGCACTGCATGAGATTAAAAATATAAAATGGCGACAATTTACCCATCGCACCCTCTCTGTGTGCACACACGTGTGTGTGTGTGTATATATATATATATTTAATGACATACGAGTAATTTTTTGGTTTAACATATAAGTAATTTAAGGTTGGTAACATAAGTAGTTTTTTGGGATAGCTTTTAAGCATTTTTTGATAACATACGAAATTGTTTTGGTTAACACAAGTAATTTTTAGGGTTAATGTATAAGTAATTTTGGGGGTTAACATGACTAATTTTTTGTTTTTTTTTTAACATAAGTAACTTATTTTGGTTAATTTTTAAGTATTTTCTTTTCTAATATATTAACAATTTTTTGGTTAACATAAGTAAAGTTTTTTAGTTAGTTTTTAAGTATATTTTTGTGAGCATATAAGTAATTTTTTTGGTTTGCTTTTAAATATTCTTTTTATAATATACGTAAATTATTTTGGTTAACTTTTAAGCATTGTTTTTGCTAATGTATTGGGTTTTTTTTTATGGTTAACATTAAGTAAATTCTTTGATTAACATGTAATCAACTTTTTTTTAGCTTTTAAGTATTAGCTTTTTTTGATAACAAATAAATTATTTTTAACTTTTAAGTATTTTTTTGCTAACAAATAACTAATTTTTTGGATAACATCTAAGTGAATTTTTTTGTTTGACTTTTGTTTTTTTTTTTATATATTAGTAATAGGCATGTGATGTTTGGACTATGAGAAAGGGGCTGTAATGAAGTACTAAAATTAGTCTTTCATTTTTGTTCATTTTCTTGGCTAACATATAAGTAATTTTGGGGGCTAGCATATAAGTAATAAAATTTTATAAACGATATAACCATTCTCTGAATGTTTTTAAATTTTCATTCCTTTTTGATTTTTCAGTTTTCCTAAGAGTTTGGTTTGTTTGGGTTATTTTGTCAAATAACCCTCCACTTTTGATGGTTTCCTTTTTTTGGTTCAACTTGTAGGTGAAGGATATTCCAGTATAGCTTGCTTCATTCTTTATTGTCTCTTCATCAGCTCTTTGCATTTGATGAGAAGGAGATGTGTGTTCACTGTCCACGTTTGCTACAGAGATCAAATCAACATCTCAGCCTGAGGAAGACTGGCAGTGAAAGAGAGTGATAGTGTTCTTGAAGTTGGCAGAGAAAAAACAAACATGATTAGATGAGCAGTGATTGGTCTGTCAGTCAATCAACACCTTTTTTTTCCACGTCAGTCTTGGTTGATTGTAGAGATGTCCACATGACTCTTGCCAGTTTTATTTTATCTCTTGGTCTTCTCCCTTTCACTTGAGTTTACACTTTTTTGTTGCTAATGTCTCTTTATCCATTAAGTGATTTTATTTGAGTTATACAATGAAAGCATCCTTTGATTGAGTTTTGGTGAAGCAAATGACTGAAGACCAACTGTTTCAAGCTCATCATTACAAATTCTTCTGATTTCAAACCAAGTAAGAGACCCCTTCTCTCCAACTATTAGTTGAAGTCTTGGAATGCCACATATCTACAAAATTATTTGTTTTTCTCTCTTTCCATTAATCTATCTGTTCAAATGTATTATTTTCTCTATACACAATTATACATAGATACCTTAATATACAAATGCACATATAGATGCATCCATAATACATATAAATATATAATATAAATGTACATAATATATAAAAGCTCACACAGATGCATAAAGGAATACAGATTGATGAGGAAGACACTACAAAGATGCTACCAATTATCTAATGTTATTCTACTATGTGCCACATCACTTCAGGGTGTCAGCCATCATGACTATTCAAAATTTCCTGTTTTTTGTAGCTCTTTCTCCTAATCCCTGTTCTGTTAACCATTAACACAAACTCATTCTTCTTCTTTGGACCATATTCCTTCAGAAAGTTCATTCTTATTCTCCCATGTGCTATGTCCATTTGGGATGTTGGCAATAATGGCTCGCCATAATTTCCTGTTCAGTGTACCTCTTAGTAAATTTTGTCTTTTATTATCTCCCCTAATCCCTGTTCTGCCATCTATTTATACAAACTCTTTCTCCTTCCTCCTTGAGCCAGGAAGGTGACTTCTTGAAGTTATTGATCTTGGGGAGGCATGCAGCACCTTTGGAAAGTGCCTGAAAAACCATACTATTGGTTGACCCAAGTGTTGTGAATGAAATTAGGTAGATGGAATTATTTGGGAGTCGTTGATGGTTGTGCTAGCATGAAGTCACAAGCCATTGTGGCTGAGAGTTTGAGCATGCTGGCCTTGTTCAAACTGTTGATGATACTCTCTCCCAGAAAATGTAACTAAGATCTCTCAGCATAGTTGCAGTATAAACCACAGGTATGCTCTGTGGGTGTTAAACAAATACAAATGTGCCTGAGCATGTGTCTGAAACAGGGATCAGCTAGCCATCCTAGTAGACAAGCATCTTTGGATACAAGAGCCAACAATAAAATAAGCAACTTGTATTAAACAAAATATCTTTCCTTACAGGTAATGTTATTTTAAACTTTATAGAAAATATTTAATATATATATATAAAAATAATAATACCTATTAAATAATTAACATATTCAAGATCTGTGAAAATGTTTTACACAACATCACTTATATGATACATGTATATTTGAATTAAATTTGCTTTGTAGCATTCAAAAAAGTGCCAGGATGTAGCCAACAAAATCTTGTCTACTATACTGACAACATCTAGTTCTTGATAATAACTGAGGTAGTCAAAAGTACTTGAATAAAAACATAACAAAAAAATGAACCTTGAATAGTTTATAATTTTATATTTCAATGCAGAACTTATTAGAAAATATAATAAAAAAAATCAAACAGATAGATTTTGTCGTAGGAATTAATAAAAACTTGTTTGAGTGAATACTTGCTACCTGAATGTACTTTACATATCTGATAGGATAATGAACAAATAAGAAAAGTTTATAAATTTAACATGTTTTTCTTTTATTTAAGCTTTTGAAATATGGAAGAGAAAAGAAAAACTTGTATGTTTTATTTTTGTGTTTGTTTTTCAAATAGACCTCATGTGTATTTGTCTTGTCAAGTAATGTTTGTGTGTATAATTCTTGTGTATTCGTGTATCATAATTCTAGTTGGTCTACAGTGGATTTGGTTGATAATGTGTGTGCATGTTCACATATGTGCATCAAATGGGTATTTTATCTATGTCTGGTAGTGTCTGTATCTTGATTGGGAGAAGTTTTATGTGAGAGTGAAAGAATTTAGGTTATGCCGGCTGTAGTTGTGGTTAGTTTGATTTTAGATTCTTTAAGTATGGATTATATATATATATATATATATATATATATGTGTGTGTGTATATATAATTCAATTCAAAAACCAACAATGAACTACATCCAGCAGCAAGGCTCTGATTGAGAGGTTTTGAGGAGCATGAAACCACCTCTTAATTACTGCTGTTTCTAGGGCCACCGTAAGCTAGCATGATAGCACCTGTTAGGGTCCCAGCTATGGGCAAATAGTCAACACCCAAACTGAGGTGAAAAAAAAAAAATGAAAGTTTAAAAGTACATTTTCATAGTAAAAAAAAATACCTGCAACAGATTTTTTTAAAATAAATTGTCAGCAACAGAATTGTTTTAAAAGAAAAAAAAAATACCAGCAATAGATATTTGTAAAACAAAAAAATTACTCAAGATCCCACAAAAATTAAATTTTGGCATTAAATGTCCCATAAAGAGTTGTGATGTCATTAAATAAATGAACAATTCAAAATAAAAACAAAACAAAAAAAAACTTTTGACAAAAAGCTATATTTGTCAAAAAATGGTTGAATTAATGAAAAAGTGTTCAATACAATTTTTAAAAAAAGAAAAGGTTGAGCAATTTAAAACATAAAATATTTAGAAAACCAACCTTCCTAGTACTGTAATTTCTACCAATTTGGAATTTACTACCTGATGATATCAAATTGGTAGACACTACAGTAGCAGGAAGCTTGGTTCTAAAAATTTTATATTGTACACACACATACACTCTTATTGCCAATATTGCTATCATTTTGTTGGTTTTTTTCCTCAAATTTTATTAGCCCTCCTATTATATCTACACACACATACACTGTCATCTAAATTATGTGAAAATGAAAATAACACTGACATCTCATATTATTTATATATATTTACCAAAATTATACAAAATATCTTGAAATCCTAAAGAGTAAGTTTATTCAATAAAATCACTAATGGCTTCAGCTACAGCCTCCAGATGACTTAGGTATCTCCTGCCTCTATCCTGGACATTCTTCTTGTTTAAGATGGTGAATGCTGCCATAATCCTTGACTTCAGTTCATCTTTGAATCTTGTTGGTCTCTCACTCAGCATATAATAATCAAAGGGGTTGCAATCTGGGGAGTTAAGTTGCCAGATGTAAAGTGTGATGTGATCGCAGAAATCATCTGACAACTATTACTGGGTTCCCCTGCTTGTATGGCATGGTGTGGAGTTCTTTTGTCAGATATAGGGTCTTCCAGCAACCACTCTCTTGACCCAGGGCAGCATTACCTCCTCAAGACACTTGATGTAGTCTTCTGTGCTGAGTCTGAGACCCTGTGGGAAGATGAATGGAGGCATAATGTGATCATTTCAAACATTTTTGTAATCAGCATCAGCCTCATCAAACACTTTCCAGATCCTCTGCACTGTCAGATTGACACTCAAACACTCTAAAATGTTTGTATTGGAGGTTTCCGGCATAAATGCCAAGCAGTACAGCATGCCTTTTGCAAATTTCTGGTGGCGTGAATAGCATCATGGAGCTCTTTTTCTCACAGATGGTACCCAACTGACTTTGTGCAGTCAACAAAATAAAAACATACAATGCACCATGTGTGGAAAAAAAATAAAATAAATAAAATGGCGACAATTTACCCATCGCACACAGTATGTGTTTATGAATATGGAGAACATATTAAATATCTGTATATAGATAAAGATGTCAGTCAGTATATATATATGTATTTATGTTAGGGAGCAGATCGATAGATAAATAGATATGTATGTAATTAAATAAGATATGTCCATATTGTAATATAAAAGTAAATAGCTATCTGTAGAAAGAGTTAAACACCATGAACAGAATCACTGACCTTTGTGTATTCGGGCATCCTTCATCAATGAGTCCTTTTATTTTAATTCATTTGAGCATCATAAAGAAAACTATTCAAGCATGCTAATCACCCAATGGCACCCAAATAGACTTTGGGTCACTCGAGTACCTCTGAGCTTCATCAGGCCATGTTGTCAGATCAAAAGAACCGAAGTGACTCATAGTGTTCTCAGATGATTAGACTTCACAGCAGAGGACACTGCCCCAGAAAATAAAGACACATTCACAGACACATATCGAATATAATATGTGTGTGTGTGTGTGTATACCACTGCTAAGAATGTATATAAAAATCTGTGTGAAGATATAAATCATATATATATATATATATATATATATAAATATATATATATATATATATATATATATATATATCTCCTACACAACTTTGTGTGTGCATGTGTGTGTGTGTGTGTGTGTATATATATATAAATACATACATACATACAAACATACATATATGTGTGTGTGTGTTTTCCATTT
>CAHIKZ030000807.1:1125000-1147500 GCA_903632075.3 Acanthosepion pharaonis | reverse complement strand
CCTGTTCTGTCTAAATTACACCTCAACTCTATACTTCTAACATCTCCACCTAAACTCTGAAATTTATACTATTATTAGGTTTCCAGTTGCTTCTAAAGATTTTTTCCTTCTCTTTCATTTCCAGTAGCCCCTTGTGTCTTAGTAGCAGTATCACCTTGCTTGGGGTGAACTGATTAAAAAATAAACAACACTCTCCTAGTTTGTATTTGTACTCACACATGCACACACACACATATATATATATATATATATATATATATATATATATACTAGCTTAAAAATTGCCCTATAGATTGAATACACCCTTGTGCTATATTTAGCTATATAGCACAAGGGTGTATTCAACCTATTGAATGTTAAACAATGTATTACAAAGCTAAACAAAGTATCAGGAAACAAGAAAATTTTGTTAGAAGTAAAGAAAAGAGTGTTGAACTGTTATGTAATATCTAATCTTCTCTATGGCAGTGAATGCTGAACAATTTTAGTAACATAGCACAAATATCTATATTGCAAAAAGGAATTTTCAACAATATACACATTTTTTACGTATTTATGTTTATTTTTTTAACTTTTATCAAAAACGACATTCTTGTACATGTAGTTATGGATAATATTATACACTAATTACTAATTTTTTTAATTAATAACTATTTGTGCTCAGTTATTGACATTAATAGCTATCTGCTGATATGTTAAAAGACTGCAAGTTCTTGAGAGCCATGATCACCCACGTCCTTATAGGCCCTCTTATCCTCAGAGATTTCAGCACATTTTCATTATACACATTTTTATCTTTCATTCTGACCTGAAGAAAACAAAAGCAATAGATGTTGGAGAATTGCATTGTTTATAAGCTTTTCCACTTTGTCTCATATAAGTAAATCTAAGTCAGTTGTCAAGATCTACTATACAAAAAAGTCCAATGTCATTTACCAACTTAAGTGTCCATTAGGAGACTGTGCTTTGATCATGACCAAAAAACATCTATATACATTGGTTTTCCTACCACCTCTCTTTCTCATTGATTTACTTAGCATTCTTCACAACAGAGTTCAATTTACCATGATAACAAACATCTTTATAATTCTCTTGACATTACAATTTTTCATTGCTTAAATAAGAAAATATTACAAATAATGGAAGCTATCTATATTAAAAGAAAAGCTTGAATCATAAACCAGATTTGCTTGAACAATGGTTCTCGCATGGTCTTCTTCATTTGCCATGGCCCCTCAGGATGTAGGTGATCATGGCTCTCCACAATTTCATGTCTCTTGTAGCTTTTGTCTTTCTGTTATTTCACCTAAACTCTGTTCTGCTATCCATTTTACTCCAGTAAGTTATGTGTTGTTTTCCTGTCCCTCTTGCCCTCTATCTGTCTCTCCTTCCTCATTATATGCCCCAGAAACCTCAACTGTGTTATACTAGAACATACCTATTCTATTGTAAATAGACTCTCCCAGATATAATAAGTAGTAGTAGTAGCAGTCGCCATTGAGCTCAGTGAGTCAGTCAATGTCGGACTTTCAAGTATCAACCACCACAACTAGATTGCTGTGTTATTAACTATTATTTCAAGTTCCTAATGTTTTGTACATTGAACCTTTTTTAGAACTGACTTAGTGAAATACAAGCCTCCACTGTGAAACTACTCTACAACATATTGGCGACGAGGATTCGTTCTCATACGGAGGAAGAAAAATTTTTTGTTCACTCTACAACAAACTTTCTCTTTCTGATATTAAGTGTAAGTTTTCTTTTGCTTCCATTTTCTCTAAAACTTCATTGTTGCTCACATGTTCAGTCCATGGCATCCTCAGCATCCTTCTGTAAAACCATATTTCTGTTGCTTCGTCTCTTCTTCATATTTGAGAAGATTGTCCAGCATACATTGCTATACAGGAGGACAGATACTTCATAACATTTTAGTACTCTTTTCAATGTTTCTAGCAAAGTTTTCCTATTTCTTAATACACTGCTCAGCTTTTGGAAGGCATCTTTGACTATCCTGATACACTTTCAGGTTTCAGTGTCGCACTTTCTGTTCTATATTAAAACACTTTCCAGATATTTAAATTTCCACGCTTGTTAGATTTTCATATCTTCGAAATGCAATTTGTACTTTGGGCTCATATAAAATTAATTGCAAGTCAACCACATGACAACACATCATGCTATATTACATTAATAACAGACTAATTTCAAATCTTAGCTGACTGATTCATAAATTCCATTTATAGCTTTACAACTTTGTCTCATCATCTCATATCTGTACATGACTGGTGCTTACTACCGCTGTATCCCCCAACTGGCAGTGGCAAACCTGACTGGGTGCTCCGGTCAGTTCTTTGTGACTCTCATTATCTTATCAACATTTGCTTTTTTCTACCTATATTTATATACATTACAAATTAAACTAAGCACAACTGACTAGTAAAGGATGTCATTCTGGGGTTTTTTTTATCCAAGTCTGTGAATTTATTTGCTCAAACTAAGTTTTAAAAAAACACTATATAAAATTCACTATTTTTTATCCATAATGTTGCATGCATTTAATTTATTCAACTTTTTAATAAGAAAAATTTCAAGTTTGATATTAAAAATTGCTGCAAAACATTAATTTAAGACAGAATGATCTATTATGACATGTCTCTAATTTGTATATAGATACATTGTATTTATTTTCATTTTTTTTTTTTTTTTTTTTACTAATTTTCACTCAATACAAGGTACAAGAGACACTCAAGGTAGAGGGCTACTGTGTGAAGTTGTATTAGGGAAGAAAGGGCAAGAGAACAGGAAAGATAGCTAATTCTGAACTTGAAGACGTCATGATTTAACTAGGGAATAAAATTTAACAGTTCAGGTGGAGATGTTAGGAGTATGGAATTGAAGTAGACTTTAGAAAAAACTGGAAACCCCATACTAAACAAGAAATAAGGGATGAACCTTTACTCCTGGTCAAAAAACAGGTGAGGAGTGTGAACCAGATGATATGCAAACCTATCTACTCCTATTGGGAGAAGAAGCAAAAAATAATTACTGAATAAAGCTTGAATTGTCTACCGATATTGTATATGATCCATAATTGTAGATAATTAGGTTATAATAAAATTTTTGTTTTATATGAATACTACCTTATGAAGACTGAAATGTATTAGAGTGGGAGAGAGGTATCATAGATATGAAGGGGCACCAGCCCTGTATCTGTATGTATGTATCTCTGTGTAGATACCAGTATATGAAAGTATGCTTAAATAAACAACCTCAAGAAATACATATCTACATACAGATACCCAACACACAAATACTTTTGGTAAATGTAAATGCATGCATTAAGATATATACTCCCTTGCACTCTCTCACATACATACAAATAACAAAACCAAATTTCTTCTTGGAGGAATTGTTATGACTTTCTGAATTGCGTTCGCTCCATTGGTTAGAAGAGGATATAAATACACTGACCACTGTGTGCATCAGTGTGTGAAAGGCTTGCCCAAGGTCTTTTCAGACGCCCAATATGATTCATATCCTATTATTTACCCCCTTCTTCATCTATAGATACCAGATTTTTTTTTCTACTTTTTATTTGGGGAGAGACGGATTGCATGTTCTACCTTTGGGGAAAGTAACTATTTTTTTGTGTGTTTTTCGTTAGACAGTTAAATAGTATTCCAAGTATTTCTTTGCCGCTTTTTAAAAACCAGATGGACAATGGAATGGTGAATGTGGAATGGGTGTTTCTAGCTGATTCACTGTTCAAATGAATATAAAAGCCTACATGAAACCACGGCATAACATTGAGCAAGCTTCGTGCAGGCTCTGGAAAACACAAAGACCTCCTCGAAAACACTGACAGTAAAAAAAAAAAAAGAAGAAAAACGGACTTGCACTGAAACTGTTTAGCTATTATTTTGTTATTGAAATAGAATACAGGTTATCCAAGACATGCATAAGGACATAGCCCAGCCACTAACAGACTCAATATTATATGAAACTGAATATACGTGTGTGTGTCTCTATATCTATTTATTTATATCCATATCTGTGTATGTCTATATCTCCATCTATATATCTATATCTTTTTATCACTTTAAATATTATTACCCATATTTGAGAAGACATTCAGTTTATTTTCTTATAAAAAAGTGAGCTCTCTGGCAAGATTCAAACCTGTGTCCCCCTTTGCAGGAGAAACCAACATTAGATCCAACATACTTTAGACCAACTCAGCTACAAAGGACATAGCCAATCAAGCAAAGCCAAATAGTGCCTTGTAAGTGTCTTATTCTTGAAAGTTCATATCTGCTCAGTTTCATATCTGAATGTAAACAAAGTAATTTCTAAAGAAGTAATGGATTTTTTATTTATTAATCCAACAGATTTTATCAGTTTAAATGTTATTTTTAGGGGATACCTGTGTTTGTGTTGATGCACAGATGTGCCCTCCGGCAGGATTCCTTTGCAGGTGAAGCCATCATGAGAACCAAAGTGCTTTCAACCAATATATATACATATCTATATCTGGAGGCACCATGGAGTAATGGAAAACAGAGTTCAAATTCCAGTTGAGTTCATTACGTTTACTTATGTGCAAATACTCTTGAAAAAGGTCTGAATCCATCTCTTCCCTCCCTAGCTATGGGTAAATAGCAGGATTGACAGTGTTTTATAGCTTTGGGTGGTAATCTGTCAAGGAGAAAGACAACTCTGAATTGAAAACTTGTGGACCTCGTGGCATGCTGTGAATCAGCTCTCTGTATTTGGGTCTTCCAAAAGGTGTGGTTGGTTATGGACAAGCCTTTACCACTATAATCAGATTATATGTGTTGGTAGTCTGGCTGTTCAGGTCTAAGAACTATTGGATACTCATGTGTCGAACAATGATGGCAAAGTCCTCCATATCTTTCTCTCTCTCTCTCTCTCTCTATATATATATATATATATGCATCCACTTGTACATGCTCTATATGTACATACATACAAAAATTCTTATAATTCATCTATAGTATGAAATGTATATGTTCAGTACACATATATAAACACAATACCAAGCTACAATATGTGTATATATATATATATATATATATATATATATATATCAGCTACAACTGAGTAGTGAGTTTGATATAGTAGGCACAGTAGAGCAATGGATTGCTGCTTGGATTGATGAATTGGAGAGAACAAAGTTCAAAATCCAGCCAAATTCATTACATTCACTTACATGCTAATACTTCTGGGCAAGGTATGAATCCAACTCTTTTCCCTTCAGCTATGAGTAAATAGTAGGACAGACTGGGTTCTATAGCCTTGGGTGGCAACTGGCCTAAGAGAAAGAAAACTCTGAATTCAAAACTATGTAGCCTTGGTAAAGCACATACTATGCAGCTCAAGAAAGGATCATTCACATTGACTCAATGATCCTGACTGCAGTCTAGCTATACCTAATAAATCTTTCTCTTTCTCTCTCTCTCTCTCTCTCTATATATATATATATACATACATACATACATACATACATACACACACACACACACACACACACACACACACAGTGTGTGATGGTTAAATTGTCACCATTTTATATTTTTTCTTTTACACATGCACATTGCGTGTTTTTGATTTTGTCAACTGCACTGTATACTAGGGTCAGTTGGGCACCAGTCTGACCCTAAAAAAACAACACCATTACCCAATTTACACTACCAGAAATGGCATGCTGTACTGCTTGGTATTCACACCAGAAGTTCTAATATGAACATTTCAGAATGTTTGTGTGTTAATCTGAGGACAGTGCAGAGTATTCAGAAAGAGTTCGATGAGTCTAATGGTGATTATAAAGGTGTTTGAAGTGATCATTAGTGATGGTGACATTATGCCTCCATTCATCTTCCCAAAGGGCCTCAGACTCAACATGGAAGGCCAACATCAAGTACCTTGAAGAGGTAGTGCTACCCTGGGTTAAGAGGGTGGCTGCTGGAAGACTCTATGTCTGGCAACAGGACTCTACACCATGCCACCTAACTCCCCAGACTGCAACAGTATAAAAATGGCCTGAACAATGCATTCAAGCATGAAACTGGGTATTAACCACATTTAAACACACACACACGTACAATAAAAGAAGAAAAAAATCCACTTTGCATCAATGAAACATGTATAAATTATTTTTCAATGCAATATAAAAGAAAAAGGAGAAAAATTCAATTGCTGATATCTACTGACAAATGGACGAAGCAATTGCTGGAGGCTCTGTCTACGAAACTCTAGAGTAGGATACTGAAGGTAACATCAATCAGTGACAAATTTTATATTTAATCCTATATTAATCATTTTAAATATATATATATATATATATATATATATATATATATATATAATTATTTATTACAAATTAATTATTTACCAAAAACCACTTTATGAGTCCATAAAGTTGAAACCCAGGTCATGTTAACGGTGAATTTTTCAATTTTTTATATTACTATATATATATATATATATATATGATAGCAGTTTCTTTAAGGTAGTGTAGAATATCAACATCTTGATTATATTTTTATTTCTGTTAATGTCACATCTATATTAGTTGCTGCTGTTGGAAGCTCATCAAGTGATGTGGTTGCTGTTATTTGGTACAGTTCTCTGTTTGTGATTCTTTTGCACTAGTCTATAAGATGCAACAATAGACAATCCTCTTCAAGACCTACAGCCTGATTCATAGTGTTCATATGAAATATATGCTTATAAATATGTTTTCTTTTTCAAGCATTTTCAAGAACTTATCATTAAATACATTCACTAATGTAAGCTATTTTCCTTTGTTGCAAGACAAAAACAATAATTTATAATGAACATACTTGTTTGTGTACCTGTGCTTAGAACATATGACTTAGTCTTGATTGAATATAAATTCTGTTCATATTGCGAAAACATTAGAGAACATCAAAAGTATGTTTAGGATTGTCTATTTTTAACTAACTTCATTGAAAAAGATTCCTTTTGATTGTATTATGACAGCTGTCATATCTGCATGCATTTTTTTTTAAATTGTCAAAACTTAGTGTTTTTGTATTTATTGATTCTAACCATTAAAATGGAATAAAGTAAGCAATATTTTTGGCACACTATGCTTTTCATTCTAAGCAAGTTAAAAATGAAGTGGCTTGTAAAAGTAGCTTGCTGAAGATTTCTCACAGAATAATGCTCCATGGCTAGGGGAACTAGTTAGAAATTATATTATTTGAAAATAACTAATATTATACAGTATAAGATATAGTCCACACACTCAAAATCATTTGAACAAGTTTTGTTATGTTTGTCACTTTGATGTGTGGCTTCCATATCAGTTACAAAAATCATTTGAACAAATTTGGTTATGTTAGACACTTTTATAGTGTAATTTCCATATAAGTTAAACAAAAAAATGCACTGACTTCTATTTATGTGTGCAACTCAGTACTTAAATGTAAGAAAACGTTTTGTGTTTAATTGTTGACTGGCTTTTCTTTCAACATAAATAAGATAGCAAATATAGAAAAATGTGCCCATAATAAGACATTAAAAGGACATTTTCTCCCAAGACACCACTTTTTAAATAACTTCACTCCTTAATAAGGTATATTGTTTTAAAAAGTGATGATTAGAATTGTAATAAAACCTAAACATATGATGAAAGTGGATTTATACATTTTTTTTGTTACTGAGAATTTACAACAAAAATATAAAAAGCACTATTTATTAGATTGTTTATTTACAAGAATAATTTTATATTTGCAACATTCTTGAAACTAATACAATTAGAAGTAATGCAATGGAATAGTTATCATTTACCAATTTATAAAGAAATAAATATGAAACAATTTTTATTCATAAACATTGACTAAATTATTAAAATATGTAAACTAACTATAAAGAAATCCTTATTATTTGACATTTTAGAAAGTTTGAATCAATTGGCAATTAGTCATCGTTTTGTCAACCATTCCAATAAATAATATAATAAACAATCTAATAAATAGTGTTCATTATTTTTCTTGTAAATTCTCAAGAACAAAGAAAATGTATAGATTCACTTTCATATGCTTAGGTTTTATTACAATTTTAAACTTTGTTTTTTAAAAAAATAAGCACAGATAAAGAGTGAAGGTAGGTAAAAAAAAGTGTTGTCATTGGATTAACCTCCTTTTGACAATGTGCCCTATTGTGGGCACCTTTCTCCATGTTTACCAATAAGTTTATAGAAAACTAATGAAAGATCT
Organism: Acanthosepion pharaonis; assembly: GCA_903632075.3. Classification (NCBI taxonomy): domain Eukaryota; kingdom Metazoa; phylum Mollusca; class Cephalopoda; order Sepiida; family Sepiidae; genus Acanthosepion; species Acanthosepion pharaonis. The sequence goes on along the minus strand of CAHIKZ030000807.1, from coordinate 1,139,236 downwards.
GTCTTATAAAAGAGTGGAGGCTCTGTCTATCACACACTATCTTTGGGTGATTTTTCATATTGTGCATATAATGTATATTTTTTTGTCTGCATTGTAAGTGATAGATTTACATGTACTTGTATAAATTAACACAAATACACACAGTTTAATTGAGTTTGAAGTAAAACATTGGAATAATACATTACCATACTTATCAGTTTTGACAACACCTATCCTGGACTGAACATAAGATCTAATTTCTCTGTCTGGCAACAAACTTTGGATAACAGGAAAAGAGTATAAGCCAGATCTTTGAAGACAGAAAGAAATGAAAGAAAAGAATGAATGAAGAACAAACAATGGGGAAAAGAAAAGAATGAAGAGAAGACAAAGTAATGAAAGAAAAGAATGAGTATAAATTAAACAGTGGGACAAAGAAAAGAAAGAAGAAGAGAAAAAGAAATAAAAGAGAAGAATGAATAGAAATCGAACAATGGGACAAAGAAAAGAAAGAAGAAGAGAAGAGAGAAAGAAAAGAATGAATAGAGATTGAACAATGGAATGAAGGAAAGATAGAAACCTGTGAAGAAATCATTTAAACTTTATAAGGAAAGGAAAAAAAAAAGAAAATAGGAAAAAAGAGAATTTGTTCCTTAGGCTAGTAACAGATAAAGAAAACATTTCTTGAAACCAAACAAATCTACTGATTCCAACTATATTCAGCTATACATCATAATAAACAGCAGAGCAACAAGCCAGACAATTAGTCACAAATTGCTTCTTTTAAGCAGTGCCAAGCCAATGGCTGCCAACAGTGCATTAAGAACACAGCCAAGTCTCTTTAAGCAATGAAACTCTGATATGACAACGCAGACCTTCAGTCCAGAATCCACCAAGGAAAACTAAGATTGACTCCGAGACTACCTGATTATTTACTCCTACAAGCATTCTTCATTCTACTAAACAATCACTGGACTCCATTTTGCATTCAGTTTGTTCTAGAAATACTAATATCAACACCAGCTTTCCAAAATCTACTTTATATATATATCCTTTTTTTTCCTTTTTTTTTTTGTGAAACATTTGAGCAAACCCACAACTATCACTTCACTCCTTTTACTGATAAATCAAGTTATAACAGCCTGATCCCCTCACAGGCATAACTAACTACTTCTTCACTATCTGGGGTTTTCTTTCTGCCTCTTTCTCTCTTGTGCATCATGGGTATGACGATAAACTTCATCCAGCAGCATCAAGAATTTTAAGGAGCGTAGGACCACATTCAACATTCATTCTTTCACTATTTCAAGTATTGCACAAATTACAGTTTTGTTTAATAGTTAATTGAGATGAGGTATTGTAACTATTTACACTGTTTAGACTATTGTCCTTATCTGTATTGTTATGTTCACAATGCTCTTCAGGTGACATACATTGGAATTTTGAACTGAACCCTTTATTTCATACACCAGGGTAGTGTTCTATTTCCAGTTATCTCCCTTTAGTAACCTTTTGTTCACTTGTAGTTGGGTATTGAACTCCATGGATTACTTCAACCAACACTTTTATCTGTTGGGCCATATGTCTTTGGGGACATCAATGTATGAATTTTTAGGACTTATAAAGTTAATGTTTGAGTAATCATTTTTTACCAGACAATTTGCTGTTTTTGTTTTTATCTGGCACTCTGTATTACTGGTTCCCACATTGTATTGATGTTTATGCTTGGTTGGCTTAGGAGATTTTTATGGCATAGAATATGCACTGATTCCTTAAGTTTTCATATCATTGTCAATGGAAAGACAATCCACTCACTTTCCCAAGAACAATTATGACAGTGTCCATTTAACAGATATTAAAGAAAAGGAAGCCATGATTGTCCTGCAGTTAGATGCCACTTATGAAAGAGAATAATATTAGTAAGAATGAAATGAAACTATTTACACTATTTACATTGTTCAGACTATTGTCCTCATCTTTACTGTCATCTTCACATTTCTCCATAGTTTTTGAATTAAGAGTTATCTTTCTAGATTGTCTACTAAGACCAAGAATACTGCTGTTTAAACCAAAACTGAGAGCAAAGAGAGATGGATTCATGCCTTTCCCAAGGGCATTAGTGGAAAGGGAATGAAAGTGACTAAGTTGGAATTTGAATTGTTATTTTGTCGAAATGTTTCAATATACTCTTTCTACTTCATGTCAGCTGAAATGTCAGTCCAAGAGGACTCTCTCCTGAAGGTTAGCATCAGCAATGCTGATAGATGGTAAAAAGGGTTCTCTCAGATGATTAAAACCTTCTCCATGGTTCTTGAATTCAGAGTTGTCTTTCTAGATTATCTTCCAACAAAGGCTCAAGAACCCTGCTATTTAAACTATAACTGAGAGGAAAAGAGATGGATTCACATCTTCTCAAAGGGCATTAGTAAAAATGAATTCAAACAGATTCTGGTAGAATTTGAACTTGTCTTGCTGATTCCATTTTCTTTACTGATAACCATTACATTAAGCATGTTATAAAAGAATAAAGTGCTGTTGCCAACACTTGAATTTGAACATTACCAGTGAGCAAACACAGGCGGTCTCATTATTGAATTAAGTAGATCATGTGACCATAGAGGAAACACATAGATAGAAAGTAGTATGCCATCTAATTGATCATCATTTCTAGTCTATCTTCTATTTCTGTATGGATTACTATTCTCTATATTGATTACTATTTGGTGATTACTATTCAAGCAAGTATTATTGAGCAAGTACTATTAGTTTGAGTGTTATTCAAAGGTGTCTGACACCAGTATTGTTCAATGGCATTACTATAGTTGTATCTGTAATTACAAAATCTCTACTACAACGAGCATTATGAAAGTGACAACGGGTATTCAGTGACATTACAAAAGCTGGCAACAAGTGTTCATTGAGTCACAAAAAATTATATATCTAGCAAAAACAAGACAGCTAAATGCATTTGAATTTTTTATTTATTTACTCATGTATCATGCAGCTTTTGAAGAACTAATTTTGAAGTTAATTTTAAGAGGGTCACATCATACATGAGATAGGACATTAACATATGTACTGATGGCCCTGGTTACACAATTGACCAAACTATATATCCATTTAATTTAGTCAAAAAGTACAACTATATTTAAAATAAACATGATTTTGATAAAACTGATCTAACCAATAATAATGCATGTACTATTCACATATTAGTATCACATTATAAAATACAAACATAGCGAATATGCATCAGGATTCATTACTGGTGGCCAGAATCTTAAGAAGATAGACAGATCATACAGTATTGAATAACAGATGCAGAAAGCAACAACAGGAACTCCTACAGAAGTAAGTGAAGGAAAAGCTAAGCAAAGTATTAGGAAACAGGAAACTTTATTTGGAAACAAAGAGATTACTGAACTATTATGTAATATCAGACCCCTTTTATGGTAGTGAATGCTGGGTAATCACCTCCAATATGAAAAAGACACTTGAAGCAACAGAAATGATGTTCTAAAGAAAGATGCTGCAGATACCATGAACTGAACATGTGCATGATGACAAAATTTTAGAGAAACTGGCAACAAAAAGGACACTTATAGAGAGTTGAAATTTCTAGGGCACATAATGAGGAAGGAGTGCTTGGAAAATTTGATACACACAATACAGATTGATGACTAAAGGAACAGAGGAAAACTGCACACAACCTACCTAGTAAGCTTGAATAAACGGATGGTAGAACAGGGTTTAGGAGAGATAACAAAAAGATGAAATTCATTAAATACAAAGGACAGCAAATTGTAGAGACCCATGATTGTCAATATCCTGAAAGACACAGCACATAGAAGATTATATATATATATATATATATATATATATATATATATATATATATGAGAGAGAGAACTAGATTAACTCTTTAATAATCTACAAGTAAATCAGTTGTACAGAAAGAAAACCCATGTATTATGCTGCCATTTTCATCATTCACAATAGTTTCTTCTCCTATCCCTTTGCAGGATAAATAAGAACAAAACCTGGAGCAATGGTGAGATAAAAGAAGCAAGACGAGAAAATAAAAATGAAACTGAGGCTTCAGTTTCAGCTTCTCATCTAATTGATTAAATCACCATTTATATGGCTGTGGTTATCTATTCACTACCCATTTGAACATACTGTACCCAGTGACAGCCCTAGGGTTGCTAACACCCCAGGCAAGCTGAACTTTGGCACCCTTATAAGTATAATTTCTTTTACATTTTCACAAGGAAAAAAACTGAAAAATGTACAATAATAAGTTTATGACAATATACAACTTAATACAAACTAAAGAAAACATTCATTATCCTACCTAAAACATTTTTACTAGCCTTTAGATCTGCAAATCTTTTTGTGGCACTTTTTACTCCTAACTTCTTTAGAAGATCATTTTCCTTTGACAAAGAATTTAATCTGTCTTGCATCATGAACAACCACATGTTTTTATAAGTTTTAGTTTTGGAAGATCCCAAACCCATGACATGGTGGCATGATGGCACCCTCAGCCTTGATGGTACCCCAGGCTACTGCCCAAGTTGACAGTACCTTGTGCTGGACCTGACTGTATCACATTAGTATTTACTAACAGAAAACAGCATTCATTTTTTCCATTTAGATGTCAGTGTACCAATGATGTGATATGTGTTCACAGTTGGAATCAGAATGATCTTGAAGAAAAGCAATTCAACATATGTTTCAAGAATTAGAACTTGAAATAAATCTTTCCAAAACAGAAACACTATAATCTGGATTTTAAATGAGTGGGGATGAGACTTACCCTGAACCCATCATAAGTTTCACAGTATAGAGTTGATAAATTCAAAATACTTCAGATAGCATGTTGTATAGATCATTTGCAACACATTTAGAAACAGAGATAAAGAAAGATAGGTTACACCAAGAGTACTTTTGTCCATCACTACTAGTTGCTACAAAACCAAAATATTAACCTTCAAAATAGAGTTATGTTCTTAAACTTCTCTAACATAGGCATCTCCATTGAATTTTCGATACCTAAGATTCAAAATGAATTTTTAAAAGTGAAAAAGCATTTTTGAAGCTTTCATTTTAGCTTTAATTGAAAGCTAAATGATTAAATTTATTATCTCCAGTAAGCAAAATACTCTGGTGTATTTCAGACAGAAATTATACTGATTGGAATCTTAGCTTTTTGGTCACTTTCACAAAATCAGCCATTTATGATACATTTGTAAACAAAAGTTAATTCTTTGTTTTAAAATTCTTCCAAAAATAAAATATACTGTTTTGAAAATTCATTTGAAGAATATTAGTTGATTTGAAATTTAATTAATCCAATTTGAAAAAAAATATTATTTCCTTTAAGTTTAAAATAACAGAGAAATGATTTTTAAACAATGGTTGCAGTGATTTCACACTTATCACCATGGCTCATCACTTGTAGATCACTTGACAAGCAATGATAAAATCTGTCAACAACTTTACTGTTGTTCTATGGAGATGTAAAAACATAATTTAAGAAAATGATGGATGGGCACCTTTTTTATATAATTTTTAAGCTCACAGTAATCTTAAAAATGTTGGAAAATATTCTCCAAAATCTAATTTTAGAAATGTTGAATTTAAATTTACTTTAGTCATCACTCTTATTTTCTAATTATGTCATGTATGGTCGACCATACTTTCAAACAGGTGCAAGTAATATTTTATATACATAAAAAAAATTGAAATCTTTGGAAAAAAATATTGGGTGTAAAAATTTTTGTAATCTAACATACCTTCTCTGTGCCTTTTCTAAAATTATTTTAATGATAATTGTTTGGATAAGCTATCCTACTTGGTACCTAGACTTTATGAATTTAAGTATAGTTCTAGATTGTTAGCACACTGCTAGTGGAGTGGCCATGTTTACCCTGTAACAGCAGTAAGAAAACTGACATGATCAAGTTCAAAATTCAATCACATGACCACAATAGTACCAACTATAAGCTCACATGAGCAGAAGGCACTGTGACAAACCTAAAGATATATGATGGCAAAAGTAGAAAATTTTTGACTTAGTGAATAGTGAAGGTAGTTAAAAAAGCAGTGTCATGAGAAAAACTGTCCTTCTGACACTCTCTTATTGCAGGCACAAAGGTTCATGTTTGTCAAAAAGAGATAGAGAAATGAAAACAATTGGAAGTATTGAAGGAGAAAAAATGAAAAAAAAAAAAAAGAGAAAGAAAATAATTATTAGATGGAAAAATAATCAATTGCTGTCACATCAGGGCTGCCCAATCCTCACTTCCCAGCCTTGATTGAGTTCAAAACTATTTTCACAGCCTTGTGGGTGATGAATTGTTTTCTACCTTCAAGCCATTTCCCATAGATGGAATACTGCTAATCTCTCATTGCTCTACCAATATTTTCATGGCAGATGTTCAGGTAAATTAAATTCTTTGGTTCAACCAGTTCAGACCTTCACAGCTAGGACCTGCGATGCAACATACACTGAGCTGACATTCCCTACATATTCCATTAGTAAGGAGTAAGTTTCACTCAGACAGCTTCTTCCCCAGAACTGTTGTAATGTAGAATAGGCTCCTGAGGGGATGTTTCCTTGATTATTACAATCTTAACCTCTTCAAGTCAAGGATCAATCATTATCTATCCTACATATTCTCAAAATATGTAACCCTGGCTCCCTCCCTATATGCCCTTACAAAATTTTCACTTAGCAACCCTCTACCTTGAGTGGCACTTAGGCCTTGTATTTGGTGAACAATAAAAAAAAAAAAAAAAAAAAGCAATTGGCTGAATGAAACTCTTCAACTCTCCTCTAATAGTTTTCTTATGCTAAAAATTGTTTTGGTACATTTTCATATCTCTATCTTTTAAGTAACTTTTCTTAAATATTGTTAAAATTCTTCTGATATGGTAAACAGAAGCAAACATTAATACAACAACAATTTGAAAAGTATAAAGGAAGAAGAAAAAAGACTACATAGAGAGAAAGGGAGGGTGAAAGAATAATGAAAAAAGGAAAAAAAGGAAAGTATACTGATGGTTAGTTTGAGAGAGATGATGGAGATGAAGAAGGAGAAGACAGAATAGGAGAAGGTGGAATGGTTAAATAACTGGGGTTTTAAATTGAAATGGCCAGGAAGGAAAAAGTGGAAGAGAAAAATAATGAAAGAACAGAAAAAAAAAAGAAGTGAAAAGAAAAGGAACAGAAAAAAAAGAAGTGAAAAGAAAAATAGAAAAGAAAAATAGAAGTAAAAGGAAAAAGGTGAAAGTCATAAAAAACAAGAAAAAGACAAATAGTGATTGTAATAAAAATAGAAGACAGAAAAAACAAAGAAAAGAAAGAGGAAAGGAAAAGTAGAAGAAAAAACAGAAAAGAAAGAGATAAGAAGAAAGAAAAAAAGAAAAACAAAATAAAAGAAAAGCAGAGAAAAAAGAAAGAAAAGAAATGAAAAAGGTGAAAAGTCATAAAATCTAGAAAAAGACAAATACTTATTGTTATAGAAAAAGGAAGAGAGAAGACAAAAGAAATGTAAAAATTGGAGAAGTGTAAACTTTTTAAGATTAATGGACAGAGGAAAATCCTTGAAAAATAGAAGACACTGAAGTTGGACAGCAGAAAACAATGGTTAATTAGAAAATGTGAAAGAGGAAGAAGCAAAAAAAAGAGTAAAAACAAAATTAGAGAGAGGAAATAAGAGAAAGACTGTAAGGATAAAAAAAACAAATGACTTTTGAGAAGAGAGAGATGAACAGAATAAAGGAAAGAAAGGAAGAGAATGAAAACGGGAGAAATAAAACCAGATGGAAAGAGAAGTCAAAATGTTGAAGGTAAATAGGAAGAAGTGGTTGAGGATGAGAATTGTAAGGTGTAGCAGGAGAAGAATTGCAAAAAATAAAAATCTAGGATTTCCAAAACAATTACAACTTCTGATTTCAATGACCACCAAAATGAATTTCCCTGCAGGGGTTGCTGTGGCTGATGTACGATTGACACAAAGATGATTAAATTTGTATTCTTTTTGTTTCTATGCTTGTCTCTAGGTTTTAAATTTTTCTATCAAGTTCCAAATACAACTGAGAAATCCAGTGAACAGCTTTAAAATCCTAAGAGACTCTGTTGCTTGTTTTTATGTTGATTTCTGTGTTGTTGTCTTTTGTTTTGATTTTTTTTCTTTTTATAATCTTAATTTTCTCAGTGACACCTCTATCGACCACCTAAAATAAAAAACTAATTTGAATTCTAATCATTAAAGGATGATCTAAAAAAAAAGGAAATATCACAAAAGAAAAAGAATATGAAAAATGAAGAAAAAATCTAAAAACTATTGTGGAAGAAAAATGATAAAGAATAAAAGAAAAAAAAAGAAGAGAAATAGAAGAATAATTATAGATGATAAAAAGAAAGCAAACATATAGAAGAACAAAAACTGGAAATAAAAGAATGGAAAACATTGAAAAATAGAAAAAAAATGATGAAAAAGAAATAAGAGGAGGAAGAAAAAAGAAAGAGAAAAGTGGCCAGAGTGATGACGAATAACCAAAATGATGAGTAAATAGAAGAAAACACACTTCCTTCATTCAATCATCACCTTTCCATATGCCATATGCAACCACACAGCTTCACATTCCCATCAATTATGCCCTTCCCTTTATTGCACAGACACCTTTTCCTCTACCCTTGGTTAACATTGATTTCCAATAGTGGTAGCTTAAGAAACACTGGATTACAAGGCATCTGGTTAGTTTCAACAGAAGAGCTACAGACTTAGATTTAATGGGTTCTGCAAAAACAAAATAGACCTGTCAATTTTGGCTACTAAGTAAGTGGTATATTCATTAATAAAAAAAAAATTCTGCTTTGCAAGAGGGTTTCAATATTGTCAAGCTTAAAAAGTAAGTGTTAATGATGATCAGAATAATTCTTCAGTGAGAGGAGGTGCATTGTTACATCTTGCACAGTCTATGTCATTAAAGTGTCAAAGATGAAAAAAAAAAATGATCTATTTAAATTAGTCCCAGCAAAAGCATACATTCAGTCCTTCAAAAGTTTAATATCAGAAAGCAAAGAAATTTTTTACACTATTTACATTGTTTGGACTGTTGTTCTCATCTTTATTGTCATATCCCCGACATTTTGGCTGTTGTATGCTACAGCTTTTTTCAGGTTATATATGTTGGAATTTCAAACTGAATACTTTATTTAAACCACCAGGGTAGATTGTTCTAGTTCCACATGCCGTACCTTTTCTGGATGTCTCAGGTTTCAGTTATTTCCCTTTAGTAACTCAACTCTCCAAGTTTTTGTTCACTTCTGTTGTGATCAGGTATTGAACTCACACTTTTGGATTACTTCAAACAATGCTTCTATTGACTGGGCCAGGTGTCCTTGGGGAAATTTATTGCCATATATCCTCCTGGTGTGAGTTAAAACTCGCATCTTTTTTCATATACTGTCAGCATTTTGCCTAGTGAATTTTTTCATGATTTCAGATGAAAAGATGTAAACTTTCCATTATACTTCAGTGAAATTTTCCCTTTCCAAATGATAGTTTATAATTAAACCAGTGTACTGTGTGATCCTCTTTAGTGTGTCACAGAATATTGTCAAAAATTCTTGGAAAATAAGAAGCAAGAAAGACTACACTCAACTGAAAAAGAAATGAGGGTCTGCTTATCACACATTCAACCAAACATTGAAGTAATCGCAAGAAAACACCAGGCACAGGTTTAACATTAAATAAGTTGCACAAATAGTTGAATAGAAACATTGAAATAAAGTTCATATTTGTGTGTGTGTATTTTTTAAAAATACATGGTTTTATTTCATAACATTTAAATGTATACCCTTTTAAAATTTTGATAAGTGTGCCATGATATTTTCACTTGCTCTTAGGTGTGCCATTGCTTAAAAATGTTGAGAATAGTCAATATCCTCCTGGTGTGAATCTAAACTGACATTGTTTTTTCCAATATATTGTCGCTATTTTGCTTAAAGTAAATATTTCCTTGATTTCAAATGAAAATATATAAATTTTCCAACGTACTTCAGTGAAACCTCAAATTATAATTTTTAATTATGCTATAAATATGTAGAAAAAAGTGTCAGTTTAAATTGATGTCTGGAGAATATGAGTTAAAATCATAGAAGAAAACATTTAGTCTATCCCTCAGCTTAAGACAAATGCATTTTACTGTTATCAAAGATTTTGGAATGTTTATTAAAAATATGCAACCACATGCTGATCAACGTATATGTCCACAGTCTTTATAGATTCATGCATTGGTCAATATCACTAAGCAGTTTTCATGTTTCTTTGAAACACATCTTCAAAAGTACTTTCATTTCTTTCACCTGCAAACCTCACAAACTTTTGATTTTTTTCAATAAAGATCATTTGCTTTTTTTGCGTTCTGATTTTCAATAATCTCTCAGGTGCTTCAGGAATCAAAGAAAGCTTTTAGTTGCAAGCAAATAATTTCTGTTATCTGATGTCCAACTTATGCTAAATTCTTTGTAAGTTCAAAGCAATAAAAAAAAATTGCATGATTTTTTGTTTTGATTTTTATTCTACAACTTTGAGAAATATATTTTTTGTATTGGGTTATAAAAAAAACCTTTATTTTGTTCTGTTTTTAGTTGTACTTTCTATAAAAACTTTTTCTTTGCTGAGCATTCAAGGCCAGCTGAAAGAAACATTAAATATATAGTGGAGATAATACACAAATCTAAACCATTTGTATCTAGATTTAGTCAAATCTGATCCGAGACTCCTGGAGAGCAATATAGCAATATACTGCACCTTCTTGGCCTCACATTTTCAACTGACTTGATGTGGAGCAACTACATCAAATCAATAGCTGCATCTACTGCAATGAAAGTTGGGTCACTCTGTCGTGCCAGAAAATTTTTCATGTCATAGTCCATCTTGCACATTTACAAATCTACCATTTGTCTGTGCATTAAATACTGCTGCCATATTTGGTTTGGTGCTCCTGCTTTGCATCTCGAGGTTCTTGACAAAAATTGATCCTAACTTGGCATCTTGACTTCGGCCACTTTCTCACCAACATGACATGGCTTCCTTCTCTCTGTTCTACAAATATTTTCAAGGTAACTGCTCTGATGCGCTTTTTCCCTGGTGCCTTGACTGCATGAATTTCAGAGTGCCACTAGATTGGCATCTAGGCCCCATTCATTTTATGTTGAAATAGCTAAATGAAACTGTCACTTTTACTCCAACAACTTCTTTTCTCACACTTCCTGCCTGTGGGACTACCTTCCATTTACTTACTTCTCTGAAAACTACAATCTTCAAAAATTTAAATGCAATGTCAATTGCCATCTTCTATCTTGAATCTCATTCATCTTTTGTCCTTTTCACTTTTCTCATGATACTCAGTCTTTTTTCTCACTTTCACTCCCTGTAGCCCCCTACATACTAGTGGCATTCCTGCCTTGCTTGAGCTGAAATGATTAAAATAAATCAGTAACTGGAATAGCTGTTGGAGGTAAATGTATCTTACCATCTGTGGAGTGAATGGCTATGTTTAAATATAAAATAAATGGAAGAATTGCCCAATTAACAGAATAGACAAAATTTCAATAAGCAATTGCAAGAAAAATAATAGAGCAAAAATAACATAAATCAAGAAAACAATATATGCAAGGCAGAGCAACAGTAATATGGCAAAACTGGGGCTGACACAAGAGAAAGTTCAGATAAGTGAATGTAACATTCTGATTTCAAGGCAATACAGACCGGGACTGAGACAGATGCAACTGAGAACTGGTCTATTTTATTGGCTAGGAAGAAATCCCAGCATGCATTTGTGTGCTTCTGCCTATAAATTAGGGAGGGGTAAGTGTTTTACAGTCATTTCCTATTGGATTGGAACCAATAGCATCCCAATATAGCACTACCTTACACACAATATATTAACACTTTGCATTGATGAAAACAGACAAATGTTTGAGAGAAAACATATTCACAGAACTTGAATGTGAGAATAATTTGTTGTTATTGCAAACCAGATAGACATTAGCAAATATGGAAAAAGTGAATTAAGGTATTACTCAATAGTTGACTGACTTGTACACAAGACTAGTGAGGTAACCAGGCTATGAAAGGTGAGAGAAATTGAGGTCTAAATTAGGTATGCAGTCATTTCAAGAAATTGGCACCAAATGACAAGGCAATATCACACCTTCAGCCAGATTGTCACATGCTGCATTTCTTACACTTTGATATGTGCATAAATTATGGCTTAGTCAAGTGCAAATAATTAAGTCTCGTAATGCTGCACCATTACAGTAAAATAAAATTTTCCTGTTCCTAAATAGTTTGCTTAGATTCTGGAAGGCAAATTTCACTATCTCAATACACATTCTGATTTCTGTTACACTTTCTGTTCTCTGTTAAAACACTTCCCAGATACTGAAATTGTTGTAATTGCTTTATTTTGGTTTCTCCAATAATAGTTCTTCTTTGAAGTCAAAGCTGGAGTTCATAATGTCTGATTTTGAGAAGAGTCATTATTATTCTAAGTGTAAGTCTGGTAGTTAAACATAAATAATGAACATAAATAAAGGAATGAGTTCAAGGATCTTATATTTTTTTGCTAATGTTTATCCAATAGAGCTACTCAATGTAGAGGGTTAGTGTGTGGAGTTGCGTAAATAAACCCCTACTTCTGTTCAACATGCCAGGAAGGAGTGTGAACCAGATGATAGGCAAACCAATCTTTTTCTATTGGCCGAGGAGAGGAAAAAGAAAAAAGTAAAATAAACTAAGAAATCAGTGAATAAAATTTCAGTATTCCAGTGTAGATGTTAAGAGTACAGAGCTGAAGCAGACTTTAGAATGAACCAGAAAGCCAATCCTAAACAGGAAACAATGGATAAACCCCTACTCCTGTTCAAAAAACAGGGGAGGAGTGTGAACCGGACGATAGGCAAATTAATTGAGGCCTGTTAATTGAGGATCTGATATCAGAGGGTATAGGTATAATTTTGACCTTATACTTTCAAACTCAACGTTCTTCATGTAAATAGCAAACACTACAATTTAGAAGACTTCAACTGCATGGAAAACAAGCTGAAAGTACATAATTATAATGAGTTAAAAATAGATTCTAAGATGGTGAGTCTAAGGAACAGGATTAAGTCATCTGCAAAATCTTTATCTTTTTTGTGTGTGTTTGTTTCCTAAAATAAAAAAATAAAAGGGGAGATAGACCAAGAGGTGCCCATGTCTCCAAAGAACTCTTTTTTTCTTCTTTTTTTTATTTTTCACTGTAATGCCACTGCCCTCCCCACTCTACCTGGAAATCTCTGAGTGGGTTGTGACACGCTTGATTGAAATGTTTTAGCCCAGTGCAATGGTTTATCTGCTTTCTTTTTCTAATTTTCCCTTTTTTTTTATTTTGGTGTGATTGTCTTTTTATTTTTTCTGCATTTTAATTTTATTAAAAAAAAAATTAAAAAAAAAAAAGGCAGAATTCATATTGTCTTTATAATAGAAATTCACAGAACAAAACATGTCTACATGAACGGGTGATTGAGAGAGAACAATGAAGTCATGATTGGCATCAGTAGGCAAGCGATCAGCAGAACAATAAAAATGTTGGTTGTCAGGTGGTGGTTGCTGTGGGTAAGAATGGGGAGTTCTTTGCCACTTGAGTTGGGGGAGAGGCTATAGGGAGGGCATTGCAGAGTGTCAGAGTAGAAGGAAAGAATGGTGTATGTCTGCCAGTTGGCATTGGTGAATAGTGCCAACAAAGTGAGGTAAAGAATAGAGTCTCCCCATCTTTCCTCTGCCCCGCATAAGTGAATGCTTACATATAACACTGAAGAAAAAAAAAAAGACTTCCACTATGTAGATGATAGTGAGAGGTTGGGAAATCAAATTAGAGTAGATGAAGACATTGAAAATGAAAGTAGAAATAAAAATAAGATCTTTTCTACTTTCACTTTCAACTAAAAATAAGATCTTCTTTAGTAGGTATGCATGTGTGTGCGTATTTTCAGTTTGATTTTTTTTTTTTTATTTGAAAACTTTATCTCAGTGTCTTATACTTTTATTTTCTGTTAATTTCTTTTAAAGAATACACCCTTTAGTATTTTCTTTTCTGTTTCTCCTTCGAAGATAGTGTGGGTAATCGTATTTACAATTTTTTTTTTTTCTTGGATTTTTTTTTTTTTGTTATAGCATCTGGAGATAGAGTTGTT
>CAHIKZ030000807.1:1070000-1117500 GCA_903632075.3 Acanthosepion pharaonis | reverse complement strand
AAGCATATGACAAAATTTGTTTATTTTGTCATTTTATATATATATATATATATATATATATATATATATATATATATATATAGTTAGGTAAATGAGATAAGATATTAGTGACTGTATACATGTGTGCTGGCATGCAAATAAATAGTTACCAAATTTAGCCAAGAGGTGTAGACATAACAGTGCTCAATGTGATTAGACAGAGCTAAGAGATATATATTAATAAATTGAGTCGCACACCAAACATGGGTGTATATATATATATATATATATATATATATATATATAAAAGAGTTTGAAATCTTATTTCACCTCCTACTTAGACTCTCCAATATATCACTTTGTTTTCAAAAGTAAATTATTTTTTTCTGAAGTTATTGAAAATCACTTGAAAATGAATAATAATTTTATGTTCCAAAACACCGAAATTCTCATGTTGTGATGAAAAATATTTTTAAATAATTTTATATATATATATATATATATATATATATATAATATAATATATATATAATATATATATAATATATAATATATAATATAATATAATATAATATAATATAATATATATATATATATATATATATGATTGGTGTATACAGAATATATTCCAATAACCAAAAATACTATTCTTCAAAGAGTGCTCAATACAGACTAGAGCAAATATATATATATATATATGTATGTGTGTGCATGTTCCTGATCAAACCAAACTTGTGAATAATTATATTGTACATACCACTACATGCCTAACTAGAAGACTCACAGGATGCCTTTTTGACCATAGCTAAATTAGGATCCATTTAGACACACACAGAAAGCTACTAAACCATCCTATCCACAACATATATGGAGAAAATACAGGGATAATAGCCTCATGCACATTTAAAAGAATACAATAATGGAAGCACTAATAATAAAAAAAGAAAAAGCCAACACTCAATAACAAACTATGAACATGGCCACAATGTGCTGAGTGTGTTTAAAGTTTTGAAAAATAAAAAATTCCTATAACTCTTGATATATACATAAAAACAATCCATACATTGTTAAAAATAAGAAATAAAAATTATCCTCAAAAACGGCCAAAAGAATATCCAAAAGCACTTAGATATGCAGAACATTTGGACGATTTTTATAAACTTTATGTCCAGAAAAAAAGAAACTCTTATATGAACACAAGAAAAATTAAAGGAAAAGCTTAATTAGAGTATCTTGTCAGCTGTCTTTAATGAAAATTGTATAAAAGACAGATTGCTGCCCAAATACACAACATATATATATATACATACATACATACATATAAAAATTCCCAAGAGGATAGAATCCAGGTAAAACTCAATGTCCAGGACAGAGTAAGAATATAATAAAAAGGCTTAAACATTACTATTCCATGGTTATAATATTATAACCATAGAATATTAGTGTTTAAGCCTTTTTATTATATATACATATATATATATATATGACAAAGTGGAAGGATTATATTGAATTAATTGCTAGCTCTACTGCTAGAAAATTGGTTCAATGTGTTGTGCTAGACAATTTTCCTTGCCAGAATCTATTTTACATATTTATAAGTCTAGCATTCAGCCATGCATTGAATACTGCTGTCACATCCGGTCTGGTGTTTCTGTTATATATTTAGAAATTTTTGTTAAAATACAAAGAAAAATATGTTATTGGTTCTGACCTGGCATCTCAACTTCAATCATTTTTTCATCACCATAACAGATTCCCTGTGTACATACCTTTGCTTGGGTGAATGTTAAATATATATATATATATATATATATATATATATATATATATATATATATATATATATATATATTCTTACTAGGTCTTTTGTCTTACATTGAGCACTGTTTTGTTAACACCAGCACTATATGTGCAATATATTATATATGTGTGTAGGTGTGTTCCGTTGAACAAGACTAACAAAATAAAGTATTTAGTTTTCATTGTTTTCCTTGTAGAAGTGTCTTCTTTTCTGGACCCATTATGAAAACAGACATTATGTATGAACACAGCCACAATACACTGGCCATATTTAGAAATTAAGAATATGTCTAGGTTCAGAAACTTTTATACCATCCACAACAACACTTACTCACCATTTATTATAATAGTATATAACAAAAATAATCCTTGAAAATGGCAAGCAGTTTAGCTGAAAATAAAACACTTTGACTATTTTTGCATTCATTAAGTCCAAAAAGAAAACATCTTAAAATATATATATATAGGATTAATATGAGTAAAATTTTATTAATTAGCTGATTGATGTTATCTTCAGTATCCCAACTCCAGAGTTTCGTAGGCTGACCTGTCCATCCATTCTTTATATATATATATATATATATATATATATATATATATATATATATATATATATATTGTTTAATAGTTACAAAAAAGAAAGCTTGGAAAATTTAACACTCACAGGATATAGTGAAGGTAAATGAAGAAAGGTAGTTGCTCTATTTATAGGGGAAAAGTTCTCACTATCAAACAGCATTTGTAGATTTTAGATAGTATGGAGTTAGGAATCAACTACATGGTGACAGTCAGTTTTCTTCTTCAAAGCTGTTTTATTCTAAAAATTACATTGAAAAATAAAACTCATTATCCACTATTTATCTATCTATGTATATAATGTTTGTTTAAATTGCAATTAAATATGGTTTAGTATATGAGAGAATGGTAGTATAAGGAAGAAATAGGAAATGTTTGTAAATTTAACATGCTTTGCTTTTATTTAAAACAACAAAAAATAAAAAAAACAATTTTCTTTTCTCCCCTATATTTCATTCTCTGATAAAGCTTAAATAAAAGCGAAACATGTTAAATTTATAGACATTTCCTATTTGTTTCTGAATAATGAATATTTAAGCACACACACATATGTATGATAGGATAGGATAAAATATTAAAACTCATCCACAAAAAATGAGCTCAATTTTTATTATAGAGCATATAAGTGGATTACAATTAATGAAATCCAAACAATTTACCTCATACAGGTGACCATTTTCTCCATGGGAAACAAGTTTTTCTCTGAACTTATCAATGCAAATAGATTTACTAAAACCATTTAGTAAATGTGTGTATATATATATATATATATATATATATATATGATACAAAGTTAAATTATATGTATATGTATATAAATAAGGAAAATTAATGACAATGTGAAAAATATTTTTTGTCTGAAGGATTTTGTCATTTAGGACTTCATCAGACTAACCTTCTAATATATAAAAATTTATGTATAATTGTATCATATATAAATTTATTAAAATTAATATTTTCAGCTTCCCAAAATAAATTTTGAACCATACTTTTAAAGATAATCAAGAAAAAAGTATAAATCTAAAAATCTGTTACGATTAGAAAATGACATCAGAATAAGCTGAGCATTAATTCAAAATTTTTGAAAAGTAATTTTTATTCAAATATTTTTTATACAAAATAAATTTTGTTATTTTTTATGTTTATTCAAATATGAGTCAACATTAACCAATGTTTCTTTGTATGTCTATTTTTGGTGTATTGATTTCAGTAAACAATTGTTGGTTAATTTCATCCTTTCATTTATTGTCACTGTTAATGTAACTCCCCTGTGCCTTTTCTATAAATATTTTCATGGTACTTGTTTTGATGAGCTTTCTTCTTAGGTACCTAGACTTCAGGAATTAAATGTACTACTAGATTGGTAACAACATCTCATTATTTTACAGTTAAAATAGCATAGAACTTACAGTTACATCTAGCTAACAGTTTCTTATATTGCACTTCTTGCTTGAGGAACTCTCTTCGGGCTTCTTCCTTTCTAGTAAAGTTTGATCTTCAAAAATTTAAATGCAATGTCAATTGTTATCTTCTGTCTTCTTAATTCCTGTTCTTTTATTTTTCTCTTTCCTTAACCCATTACTGCCAAAATTTTTTAATGGGTATTTTTGACCCAGACAGGTGTTTTAGGAGTTTATTTATTCCTTATGTTTAATTTCAGTAGTTACCATTGTCATTTTTATAGAAACTAGAACATCAAATATATATGTGTATAAAACATCAAAAAATAATATTGATTAGAAATACTTTTCAAAATATCATTATTTTTCTGCTCATGAAGTATAAAATTATAACTGAAATTGTCTTCTTATGGCTAATAATAAAAACTTTAAGGGCTAAGTGTTGTAAAATATCCCTCTGCAAATGCAATGTATGCTAGCAATTCAATGTAAATACAAGGAATAACATGTAATGAGTTTAATTTTAACAGATCCCCAAAAGGGGCTCATGGCAGGTAATGGGTTAATAATGATACCTTTTTCTTATATTCCCTCATACTGTGGTTTTATTGCCTTGCTTGGATTGAAATGATTAAAATATATAAAACAAAGATAAGTCATGCCTAATAAAACACATTGATCAGTAAATTACTTAAGAAATAGCAAAAAAAATTAATAAGAGCTATAAGAGACAGAAAGATGTGGAGGGCCATGATCGCCTATGACCTGAAGGGACACAGTACATAAAGAATCATAACTTGATTGGTGGCAATGTCCTATCATTTTACAGTTGAAATGGCTAAATGTAACCGTAAGTTCTATGCTAACAGTTTCTTTTCTTGCACTCTTCTGGTTTCTTGCTTTCCAGTCAAGTTTGATCTTCAAAAATTTAAATGCAATGTCAATCATTATCTTCTGTCTTCTTAATTCCTATTATTTTATTGTTCTCTATCTTTAATGTTTTCTTTTTCTCATATTCTCTTGCACTCAGTAACCTTACATCTTAGTGGCTTTATTGCTTTGTGTTAAAATGGAAAAAAAACAAAAAAAAAAAAACAGGCTAACAAAAACAAATTCCCGTTTCAAATTCCTACAATTGCAGTAAGATAGAAAATTAGAATATGATACGAGGGGAGGTTAAAAAGTTCTCAACCAGTCCAAAATGGCCTCTAGAAAAAAAAAAAAAAAATTATGTGTAGTCATTTGGTGAGATTTTGCAAAGTAAGTTGGGCTGAGAACTTTTCAGCACCACTTGTATAAATAAATTTCATTTCAAAAAGAGGCAAATCTAATCACGGATTGGAGCCAACTTCATGATAACACAATGTAAAATCCAATTGATTTAAAAAAAAAAAAAAAAAAAAAAAAACACAACATTAGCAATTTGGCGAAACATTTGTGCCAAAACTTTCAGTTCAAGACCTTTTCATAACGTAGCCAATTTTTAACAATATCACTTTTTTGTTTCTTTTTTGATATTATATACTTTTTATGAAAATAAATTTTATATCAGGACATAACAGATTCAATATAAAACAATTTTTAAAACTTCTTTTCTGAACACTGATAAATTATTAAAAATTAACTTTATCTATTTAATTAATCTATACAAACTTTTACTAACCATAAATTTATAAAATTTGAAAAATTTTAGGAATTGGCTAACTAATCGTTGGTACTTTATGAATTAGATACATGATACTCTCTTCACAAAGTCTCTGAAAATATTTTTTATTACATTTGTTTTCACTGAAGGCTAAGTTAAATAAAAAGAAGGATCTGCAATGTAATCGATCCTGACCTGGCATCTCGACTTCAGTCACTTTCTCACAGACATAAGGTAGCTTTCTTCTGTCTTTTCTACAAATATTTTCTTGGCAACTGCTCTAATGAGCTTTTTCCCCTAGTGCCCCAACTATATGAATTTAAGCATGCTACTAGATTGGCATCTAGGTCTCACCCCTTTTACTGTTGAAATAGTTAAATGTAACCACCACTTCTACTTCAACAGTTTCTTTTCTTGCACTTCCCAACTGTGGAACTCACTTCCTTCTACTTGTTTCTCTGATAACTATGATCTTCAAAAATTTAAATGCAGCATCAACCTCCACCATCTGTTAACTTGATCCCTGTTCATCTTTATCCTTTCCTCAATCGCCCATATCCCCAGTATTTTCTCTCACCTTCTGTAACCCCCTGGGGTTGTTTGGAATGATTGAAATAAAAAAATAAAAAAAATAAATAAAAAAAGAGTAAGATAATATTTTTTTCTCCAGACATATATGAGCTAGTTCTAAGTATTTTACTTATACAAATTTTCTTATAAGTGGATTAAGAATATTTATTCATGGGTAAGAAAGTGTTTTAACTTTTAATTAATGAAAAATAAATTTAAATAAACAGTTGTTAAAAATTCAATATAGAAATTTTAAAGTCTATGCCAAAAATTAACTTGGGCTAACAACAAAATGAAGCAAGAAAATTATTAAAAATTTGTCATCTAAGTGATATGTTGTTCTTTCAGATCTACAAAATTAGGCAATGTGTGTACATGTATGAATACCATTTAAATTGATGGAGTTTTTTTTGTTCATCCTCATCAAAAGTTAATGGACAATTTTGAAGTACAGAAGCCTAAAAAGGAAAATTGGCAATGTTTAACCTTCATGCCCACAAAAATGTGGTGTGTCAATAGGGCAGTGATTCCCTTGACACCACTATTATTGTATACATTTTGGACTCCCTCAGCAATGTTTATTTGCAAGATTATTTTTAGAAATGGATTTTTTCTTTTATTAATCCAACATATTTTAATTTATTGCTTAAATATTATTTTTAATGGATACCCATATTTGAGTAGATGCTCTGTTTTATGTGTATATTTATTTATTTCCATCAACCAGCCTGAATTTCCTTGGGGAAACCATCATTAGATCTAATTTGCTTTGACCTCTCAGCTCTTAAGAACCTCCTGTCCAAGCAAAGCCTGAATAGTGCTTTTGAACAGGGACCTTTCCTGATTCTTAAAATATATAATCCTGCTCAGTTTTGTATCCCAACAGAGACAATTTAAAAGACAAAGAAGAAATAATGTTTAAGCAATAAATTAAAATATTACAAGATTATAAAACCATGTGAATCAAGTACAATGCATTATTTATTACTTACTTTATTATAAAGATTTATTACTTACCATTTTATAAAGAGATTAATTTGAAAAGAAACCTTTTCATTCAAAAATTTACCACTTAGCAGAATGAGGTTACCTTCAGCAACCCGAGTCTAGAGTTTCATAGGCAGACCCTCCAATAATCAATATGTCCACTTGTCAGGGGCTGGAAGGTCTGTATTCAAAAATTTATAAAAATTTACAAAAGTATTAAAATATGTAAAACAACTAAAATGTAAATATTTATTATTTACCTTTTTATAAAAAACTATGAAAACAATTTTTTTTATTCAATCTAATAAATAAATAAACAGTATTTGATATTTTTGTTATTAATTCTCAAGAAAAAAAAAAATGTATAAATCTACTTTCATATGTTGGGGTTTTATTAAAATTCTAATCATCGCTTTTTAAAACAAACATTGCTGAGGGAGTCAAAAGTGTATACAGTAATCATGGTGTCAAGTGAATAACCATCCTTTTATCACATCGTTTTTTTGTGGGTAAAACTGTTAAACATTGCCAAAATTTATTAATTTGCATTTTCTTTTTCTTGCCATCTAGAAATTCAGTTTGTAATGTTAGTTAAAAATTTTAATAATTACTTTAATTTTGATCTGGGAAAATCAAAACACTTCATCCTTTATCCTGAATGAGTAGTTTCCTATATATTTATATCTTGTTTTCTGTTTAGGATTGGGTTTCCGGTTCCTTCTAAAGTCTACTTCAACTCTATACTTCTAACATCTCCGGCTAAACTATGTAATTTATTTATGAATTAATTTTTTTCCTCCTCGATAGGAGTAGATACGTTTGCCTGTTGCACAGTTCACACTCCTCTCTGGTCTTTTGAACAGTATGAGAAGTTTATCCCTTGTTTGCGGTTTAGGATCACATTTATGGTTCCCTCTAAAGACTACTTCAGTGTCTGATGTCGGCGACTGAATCGTGAAATTTATTTATTCATTTCTTTTTTTTTTCTCTCTCTTCTTCTCCTAAATAGGAGTGGGTAGGTTCACCTCTTATCCAATTCAAATTCCTCCTGCATCTTTTGTTCATCCCTTGTTCTCTGCTTAGAATTGGGTTTCCAGTTCCTTCTAAAGTCTTTTCATTCATTTTCACTCACAGTAACCCCTTTCATCATAGTGGCATTATCACCTTGCTTGGGGTGTGATTTAAAAAAAAAAATTTAAAAATAAGTCAAATTGTCTGATGTTTGCAGCTTTAAGCAAAGAAGGGGCTATCATTGCTGAGAAGAAAAATTAACAATTTAGGACATAACATGAATGTTAAGTATATTTCTTGAGCCCATCACTCTGGGGTTAGTGTTAAGATTAAAATTTAGCATATAAGTTATATACTAAATATATCTTCTCTCTCTACATATATATATATATATATATTTTGTAATAAAAAGAAAGAACAGTAAGTTATATAATCTGGTGTTCTTATTGATATTTTTATAAAACAGTGCTCAAATAAATTTACAGAGCATGAATATTATAAATTAACTAATTTAAAATATGGTTTCTTCACTACACAGAAGTTACCATGTTTCAAAAACCAAAACTGAAAACTTTAAATTAAATATATATATATATATATATATATATATATATATATATATGTATGTGTGATAACGATATATAAATTTTTATATATCAAGAACAGTTTTGGAAGAAAGATTTTTTTTTTTAAATCTTTCACCCATTTTCAGCTTCTGGAATATTCTTATGAATTTAAATCTTTTGCAATTATCAATTTTAATATTATTTATTTTGATTATGTCTATCTGAACTATTTTCCTCATGTTTGTTGTTGTTAACACATTGTTTCAGTGATTATATCCTTTAGCCTTCTTCACGTGCTTCAGAAAATAAAACCATTATTTAATCTAAATTGTTCATGTTCTAATGCCCATAACTAAAGACAACTTGTCTTGTTCCTTTTGGTAATACCCTGTTATTGTTTACCCAGTTTACCCTGCCTGGACCAGAGATTTAATTCATAATGACATTGTCATCAAATTGACAAACCAACACTTCATCCAGTATTTTCCCATGGGAAATTCAGACAGAAATAATATTGTCATTATGTATAAATCTATTTCTGAAAATAGCATGGTTATAGTAAGATATTAGATAATATTAAATATTAAATTTTATCTTTATAAATCCGTTTCTGAAAACAGACTGGTTATAGTAAAATATTTAATAACATTATATTTAATATTTATTAATATTAAAATATCTTTATAAATCACTTTTTGGAAAATATTAAATATAAAATATGCATTAATATTAAACATTATCTTCATAAATCTGTTTCAGAAAGCAGTGTGTTTATAAATATATATTTAATAATATTAAATATTCATTAATATTAAATATCTTTATAAATCTGTTTCTGAAAATAGTCTTTATAATAAAATATTTAATAATCTTAAATATTCATTAATATTATCTTTATAAATCAGTTTCTGAAAATAGTGTTGTTGTAGTAAAATATTTCAAATAAAAATTTTGTTTTATTAAATTTTCTCAGATAAATTGCTTTTAAATTTCTTTGTTTATATAAACTATATTTTTAATTTCTTTTTTTCTTTATCAAAGTTGAATTTCGCAAATTATTTTGAAGTACTTTAAAAAGCAAACAGACAAAAAATGAAAAGAGAAAAAAATGAAAAAATACCATGAAATTACATAAAAATCACTTTACAAAATAATTTTTCCATCCTAAGGTAACTTAAAACTATGATGAATCTAAAACATTTTCATTGCAATTAGTTGAACACCAAATCTTATAACTTCTAGTCATGTGTTTTAACCATTAAGCTATTACCCAGAATGCAAAATGGATTACTGAGTAAATTTTCCCCTTCTTTTTTATTTTTCTCTCTTGCCCTATTCTTAAGGTATGGACCCTAATGTTCTGGTTTTTATCAAGTTTCATTTTAATAATGGACAACAGAAAATGAACCCCTGCCAAAGTTGGAATCAATTTACCATTAATAAAAAATGGACAGACTCTATAAACACATAGCTAGTGGGCAGATTATAGAAGGCACAAATAACATTGGAACCCATTCAAAACAGATATTTAAGTTGTTAGCATAAAGACAAAAATAAGAAAATACCCTGATGTATGCCTAATTTAGGCATTTTTTTTGTTGCCTTATTTTACAAAAGGAGGAAGTTGATGTTTATGTTTTGCTTGTTAATTGTTGTTTTCAATACCTATTTTTTTTCAGTTAAATAAGCCTATATAATTACCCACAATACCCTAACACCTGCTGTTTTGGTTCTACTGTTTTTGTGTCATTTTCTTTTTTAATTGGAATTTTTGAGATTACTTATAAATTCTATATCTATACGATATTGCTCGTTGATTACATAATGGTGGATTGAAGTCAGACAGTCTGGAATCTCCAGTTTTACAGGTGCAATGTTACACCTTACAATAAAATAAACTTCATAAAGAAAACTGATAATTTTAAATGACAGAAATCATGAGTTTGTTGTGAGTTCTCATAAAAATAAAATATATAAACAAAAATAAAAATAATTAAAATTAAAATTTGCGCTTTCCTTTAAAAACCTTATCTGTTTTTTTTCTTTCTCTAAACTTTTTCTATAATTCTTTCAAATAACGAGAAGGCAACCCTCAAATAAAGAGAATGAAGAAAAGACTGAACCCAGCTGAAAATTACTATAAAGTATGATAGCCTCTTTGAGTTTTAAAAAAGTATTTAAATATGTGAAAGGTGGCATGTCTGCTTAATCTTGATCAAGGGATTGTTGTTGAAAGCATTCTATCACTGAGATTCAGACATTATATTCATTGGAACCATTATACATTGTCTTGTACCTAAACAGGAAAAATTAATTAAAAAAGCAATCCCTGTCACTTAAATTTAAAGAAACATGTAGTAATAGATACATAAAAGTTTTATTGAATTCAATCGACAAGGTCAGTATGTTTAATTTTTCATTGTATTTTTCCAGTTTCAAATAACATGTTGTATATCAGAAATACATAGGTGAAATATATAGGAAATTAAATAAATGATTATCTGAATATAAATGTGAGCTTTTACAAAAAAATACGCTCATTGCATTCGTCTGCAATGAATCCTGATAAAAATAATTATATAAACAAAAATAAAAAGAATTCAAATTAAAATAAGGAATTTGTTCTTTCCTTTAAATCTCTTTCTTTCTCTCTCTAAACTTTTTTCTATACTTCTCTCAACTAATGAGAAGGTAACCCTCAAATATAAAGAGGAAGAAATAAAGATTGAACCCAGCCCCAAACACCAGAAACTTGTGGGATCAGAACATACTTATTTGTGACTGAAAAATACCAAAATCAAGGAGTTTCCATGCATAACTTCCATTATTAAAAAAAAAAAAAAAAAAACAAAGGAATACCAGAAAATAAAATAATTTTGGCCATTCAAAAAAAACTGGCACAAAGAGACTTTTGAAGTTAACTAAAAACAATGTTCATTCCAGAATCTCAGAGTCTGGTCAAAACAGATAGAAACTGAGACCTCTTAGCTAGAAGCAGAAAGGGTGAGGAGGGGATGGAACAAAAGAACACTACTGTGGAAAAACCAGCCATGCATGACATGTGAAGTAGTAGTTAAGAGGTTATCTGATATTTCTGTGTTGCAAAAACACAGCAGATTGACACTGCCCTATTTCTAAGATCACTACTACACTGATCATGGTCTGATTTCCAAATTCTCAAATACCAGGCTGAAACAGACATTTCTCCAGACATCTATCAATATCTGCTTTATTTAGAAACTTTTTGTTACACTGAATACCAAAGGACTCACTAAACACTCTAAAAAAATAAATAAAAATATATTATTTTAAACCCTTGAGTCAGTTTGTTTTATTCCAAAGTTTCCACTCAAGAAAATCTTACCATCTACCTCCACAAGTTAAATAACATCACTCTTGAGTGCACTAACCAAAAACTAGTCATTTGGAAATATTAATAAATATGTTTATAAATTACCACATATATTTTACGTCTTTATTTTAATGTTTTTATAAGGCATGAGAAAGGGAAAATGTTGCATCATTTAATATAAAAATATTTATTCTGAGGGAAACTATGAAGGTTTTACACATGATGTATTCACTTTTATTTGGTTGATCAAATGAGAGACAAACAAAAGTGGATATTTGCTAAAATATGTTTTTCTTCCAGTAATGATCCTATATAATAAAATCCACAAAGTGTTGCTTTGTTTGTTTGTCATATGCTTTCCTCTACCTTTACAAGATCAGGCTGAAAATGGAGTACTGCTGCCATAGATGAGCAGGAGCCTCCCAGTCTATTTGATAAATCTGTTGAATTATTATATCATATTTATACACAACAAAACAAACCCCAATCATAGACTCGAAATTTCACATTTGAAATATGCACCATGCTAGAGTTCATTAAGATTATGAAAACATTTAAATATTTAGAGCAGTTAAAATATTTTCTTTATTAGATAATATTTTTGTTATTGATATAATGGAATATGCATACACCTGTGTTCCCTCTCACTGGAATATGATTGGCTGGTGTCCGTCATAAATAATGACGGACATGTAGGTATGACAGAGTCAGAGCATTAGTCTGAGAGCTAAGTCTATAACAACACCCATTGAACTATGCCATTGATCTACACTTCTTACCTGCGACTACGACGTGTACCAGTTGACTACTGTTACCATATTCTACTTGGTTATAGTAGCCAAAACCACTTAACTACTTCGTTCAAATACATCCCTTTCTGGGACATATCAGTTATAAAATATGATTTGGTAAAAATCTTACAAAATGAATACTGCAGATTCACCAACAATCAAATAAATTTGAAAATAGTAACATTCAAACCATCATAGTATTCAAGTTTATTGATTATATATTTGTTTATTTTAAATTACTTAATTATATATTCAATTTATTTTTTTTTATCATTTCACCCCAAGTAAGGCAATAAAATCACTAGAATGCAAGAGGTTACTGAGTGTTAGAGAATGTGAGAAAAACTACTATTAAGAAGAAAGGACAATAAAAGAATAAGAATTAACACAAAAGATAACAATTGACATTGATCTCCAAAAATTTAAATGCAAAGTTGACTGTGAAGCAAGAAGAGGCCCACAAGCAAGAAGTGCAATAGTAGAAACTATCAACAGGGAACTTATGGCTATATCTATTTCAACTGTAAATTAATAAGACCTATAAGTATATAGTCTAGTTGATTCCATTTACTTTCTTTTGCTTTTTTCAATTTAGTTGTTAAATATCCCTTATTGTGATGATAAAACTTTTGTCAAGAAAGGTGAAATGTAAGAACATCAACATAGATTTTCTTATATATATATATATATATATGATAGAGTCTATTGAAAGATTATTATTAATGTAACTGACTTTGTTAATAAAATATTTTGTTGAATATCTGGACATCTTTGGACAAAGTTTGAAAAAATATGTTCAGATAATTCAAAATTAGTTAATAAATGAATATCTAAATTATCTCATCCTCGGTCTGACGATAAACTATGTCCAACAGTAAGGCTTTTGATTAGGTGGTTTTGAGGAGCATGGAACCATCTCTTAATTGCTGGTGTTTCCAGGTCCACCCTGACCAAGGGTGGTAGCACCTGTTAGGGTCCCAGCTATGGGCAAATAGTTAACCCCCAAACTGGGGTCAAAACACTATGAAAGTGTAAAAATAGGTTTTAGTACCAGGAATACTTTGTAAAAAAATTATTACCAGAAAAAGATTTTTGAAGGAAAAAATGTTACCAGAAAAAGATTTTTGAAGGAAAAAATATTACCAGCAATAAAAAAATTGTCAGCATTAAATAACCCATTGTGGTTGATATGTTGTAAAACAAAACAAAACAAACCTAAATTATCAAAAAAGGATGAAGAAAAACGTAATTGTCTCTAAGAAATTTGACATTTATTTCATCAAATAACATTTTCAAACAATTTGTTCAAAGGTTTTATCCAGTTTATTTTTTATGAAAAAATGTGTCAATTTTTTTCTGTTACTGGTTGGTCATGCATTTTTTTCTGCCATAACTCCCAAAGATGGATCAAAGTAAATGTATAATTGCAAGAATAACCAAGCTTTGATAATGCAAATGTATGTTCTTTGTATAAAATCAAGGAAATTCACAAGAATTAATTGAACTGATTTTATCATTTTTATCAATGTTGAATATGGTTTTCTAAATTCTCAAAATGCTTGTCTGAGTTGAATATCAAAATTGCTTTAGTTTGGATAACTGAAAAATGTTTGGATGATTTCAATTTTTCTCTTCATTTCATGTCTGGATAATTGAAGTCTGAATTGATTATCCATATATGGGAAATACTGTAACTTTAGGTATTTTTAATAAGTATTTATAAGTATTTTTAATTTTAATTATTTTATTTTTGGTTTCCTGTACTGCCACCAAAAGTATCTGACTCTTGTTATCCTCTACCTTTATAAGAGCCAGATCAGGCTGGAAATGAAGTACTGCTGCCATATATGGGTAGGAGCTACCCAGTCTTTACTGTCTAGTCATTATAGAGTTCAAAAGCATTTCTGCATCTTTATGGGTGACAAAATATTTTCTACCCAACAAACCCTTTGCCATAGATGAAATATTGCAAGCCTCTCACTGCTCTATCACTCTACAGTATATAGAGATGAAGTAAAGGTCAATTTTACCGTCAATAGTACCATTTATTGTTGACTCCATTTAGTTATAGTGTTTAAAATGGTTGACTATTATCATAGTTCTTTATTTTTGTGATTTGAGAGTTCGTACAGAGTTGTTGTGTTCCTTCTGGTTGACGGAAATTAATTCGTTGCATTCATCCTTTCCTCTTCTTACTGTTCTGGAGTTCTACATCAGGTCAAACTTACAGCCGATAAATCACTGACCCTTGCATCTCAAATTCCTACCTCAAATGAAGTTCCCCTCCACTGCAGCGTCTCTAGTCTCTAGTCTCATACATGGTTTTCTTCTTTTTATTGGGGCTGACACATCCATGTTTCGCATTTGATTTTTGGTGGGATGCGTTGTCATTGGTTGATTTTTTTTATGATGTTCACTGACCCACATAAATTAAATCCAGGTTCATATCCATTACCGAGGATAGGAACAACAGAAGGAAGGAAAGGAATATACTATAGCGAGAAGTCTATATTTTTGTATGGTGTTATTAATGCCTAATCCTGATACAACTCTTTCCATGGAAAGTGTTCAGATTAACAAAAACTTCCTTAGTTCTTCCAGTTTTAACCTTCACAAAAAGACTTGTCATACCCAGGACATTGTAGCAAACCACCCTCATTCCTTTCATATTCCATCAGAGAGATGTAAGTTTTACTTTAACAGCTCCTTCCTACAAACTGTTGATTTGTGGGACCAACACTCAAGAGAATACTTCCTTGATCACTATAATGTTAATGTTCAAGTCTAGAGTCAACCATTATCTTCCCCACATATCCACCATAACTGTGACTCTTACTCTTTGACTGTCTACCTATGTGACCTTTTACAAAGGTGAACATCATTGAAAAAAAAAAAAGAAAAATTTAGAAATTTTCAGCTATTTTATGTTCCTACTTTGAATTTAATATCTAATTATTTCATAAATGTGCTTGTAATTTAAAATAAAATGAACCCAACAAATTTTCATCAAACAAGTGGAAGTGTTAGAATGCTTCTTAAAGAAATTTACTAGCCTCATTTTTACCAAAGTTCTTTTGAAAGTGACATGTTGAAAAAAAGTGAGTAAACTTCCATTTATATATATATATATATATATATATATATACTTACATTCTGATATTTTATAGATCTGATTAAATGAATCCATTTGAATATTATTAGGAGTTTTATTGCAAATCTAACAAAATTTTTCTGTTTCTCAACATTTTACTTAGTTTTTGGAATGCCTCTTTCACTATTCCAATGTATGTTTGGATCTCAGTTTTGCATTTTCCATCCTCTGTTAAAATGCTTCCCACATATTTGAATTTCTGCTTCTGCTTGGTAAGAATTTCTGCACCTGGATTGCTGTGTGATATATCAGTGAATGTTTGACAATATCACTAAGTCTTAAAGAAATAGAAAGAACACCTCTACTCAGAATCAAGGAGAGAAAGCTGAAATTCCTTGGACATATAATAAGGAAAGAGGATTTGAAAAACTTAACCTTCACAGGGCATACTGACAGCAAAAGAGATAGGGGAAGGCAGTGAGCCATCTACCTGAGAAGCTTTTGTGAACAGATTGTGGAATGGGGCAGAAGCATTAGCAAATAGAAAAAACTGCTAGGAACCACACAAGATAGAAAGTTGTGGAGAGCCATGATCGCTTATGTCATGTAGGAATGTTGCACATAGAAGATTATGAATCTGATTTAAAACTTAAAAGAATTTTAATAATCTTTTTAAAGCTGAATTAAAACAAAATACAACAAAAATAACAGAATAAAATGAGGTAATTTTTTTTTTAAATCTGTTATTCACAATATAATCACATAACAAAGCAACACACAAAAGCCATTGAGAATAAACAATAACAACTGGTAATCTGATTCAATTTTATATTTGAATATAATTTTATTTTATATTCAGTATTATATTTCATGTATCTACACTTAAAATCCATCAAGGATTTTCTTGATATAAGACAGTAAATGATGACAAATATTTTAAATAATGCACCTTCCTAATAAAATAAATTAAAATAATTTTTGTTATTGGTATTTATGTCTGCTTTAAAAACTAAGAAAAATCAGTATTTCTTTTGTACATTCTCGTGTAGATATATGAGAGGGTGCAGAAAAAAAATGAACTGAACCCTTTATTTAGTCCATGAGGTAGATTTTCCAAAATTCCACATACCACACCTTTGGATATCTTAGTTTCAGTTAATATCCTTTAGTAACTCAACCCTCCAAATAAATAAAGGTTTTGGTTTAAAATTCCAATATATATCACCTGAAAGAGGCCAGAACATATGACCAAAATGTTGTGAATATGGCAATAAAGATGAGGACAACAGTCCAAACAATGTAAATAGTGTAAAATATAGTGCTCAGTGTAATATAACAGAGCTGTTAAGTATATATTAGTAGATACACATTTTTTCCTCACCAGTAGCACAACTCTGACTTGAAGTTTCATGCACAACACAATCTTCAAGTTGCACTACCAGTTTTGAAAAAAAAAAAAAAAACACCCGTGTGTGTGTGTGTGTGCATATATATATATATATATATATATATTCATTGTGTGCACACATATATATGTTCATTTTGTTCCTCTACAGATACACTATTAAAAAATATAATACAAATCGCTTATGTTTATGGAAAATATAAACACTTTAACTTAAAAACTAACAAGTCTTTATTTAGAGGGTTTGAAAATATTTTTCTGTCTAAAAAATATTTCTATAAATGTAAGATATTGAATCAAGATTACACAAGATTAGATATAAAACAAAATTATGCTTTGACACCTTGAAGGATTTGTGTATAAGAAGAAACAATTTTATTCCCAAATATTTTTTATTTTCATCTTTTCATTGAAATGCTTTTTATTTTATTTCCTTTTCACAAATTCATTACTTTTTAATTCTGTATATCAATCCATTTCATCATTGCTGTTTTTTATGTGTGTATCCATTCCTTTGCCTCATTGTATCATTCTAAAATAAATTTTTTATGATGATTCCTCCTTATTTTTCTTGTTCTTTTCTTAGAACCATTTATGACAATTTTTATCAATTGCTTTATAATTCATAACATGGAAATTGTTTCCTGAATACAAAATTACATGAAATATTACAAACATTTGATCTCACTTTATTTGTATTCTGTATAAAACTCTTTTTTAAAATGACTAACAGAAAAATTTAAGCACACACACATTTTAAGTAATTTGTGTATATTTTTTTTTAATCCATCATTATTTCTTTTTATTATAAACGTTATATTTAGTAGGTACTATTTTAAAAATAAACAGAGATGTCTACTCAAACATGCATACCTACTGTTTATGGTAATATTAAAAATATATATAAATATATATATGATATTGTACAGTGCTGGTGTTAATAAATTAGTGCTTTTATGTAATATAACAAAATTATTTATTATATATTAATATACATATCATTCCTCACAGGTATTTTTTTATGGTTTTAAGTCTGTTTATTTTTTATACAAAATATTTTTTTTAAAAAAAGTCCTGTGAACTGATTTATGTTTAATATAAAATATAAATCCCGTCTATTTTAAATAACTTTTTTTTCTAAATATTTTTTTAATACATATTTCTTAAAACATTTTTTTTTTTTAAATATTTAAAAAAAATAAAATTAATCCCAATTTATTTTAAATATAAAATAAAAACATTGATCCCTGTTTATTTTAAATATAAAATATAAATAGCATCTATTTTAAATACAATATATATGTTTTGTATTTTTTTAAAATAAAAACCCATAATCCCCATATAATATATGGACTGCTCCAGCATTGCCTTAACCAAATATTTTCATTAAAATCTAAATTATGTAACAGTCAGTCTCTACTCAGAACTTGATTGTGCCTAAAATTCCAAGTCATGCTACCGGTGAGGAATAATATAAAAATATAGGTATATTATATTTATGGGTAAAAATGATGAATATCAGATATAGGCCATATATAAGTATAAAATATAAAAGTCGACTCTGAGGTTAACAGCTAGCAGCAATAGTCTGTTCATGCTTGAACACAATCTTCAGGCCATGTTTTGGCCCAACTATTTATATATACTGGTCAGATACATTATGGGTAATAAGGGTTATTGTATTATCCTAATGGTTATTGAGTAGGTAATAACAGTTATATTTCAAATTATTCTAGAGGCTCTTGAGAAGAAATATTTGTGGTTTCTGAATACAGCTATTTGTAACTATTGTATAGTGTTGTTTATTTTTTACTTGTTATTTATTATGATTACTTGTTGATTATTCTTATTACATTTACTTTTGTCTGCAACTTGTCTATAATTTACTTAATTTGTTTATTTATTTTTTTATATATACTCTATTCTGTAATTGAGCACTTTTAGCCACAAATATAGCATACCTTAAAACTAGGTTTTTATCATGCACACACACACACACACACACACACATTTATTTATACACTACAGTTCGAAAGTTTGAAGCCACTCCAGAATTAGCATGGAACGAGCTTGCGAGAAGAGTAGGAAAAAAAAAAAAAAATAAGTGAAAAAGAGTCATTGAAAAAAGAATGGAATCACTTATACTTTGAGAAACTTTTGCAATGAATGCCCAAAATTTGTGCTGCAGTAATCAAAGCTAAAGGAGGATATTTTGACGAGAGCAAAACTTAATTATGAAATGCTTTTTTTTCTTTTTGTCATAGTAAAATTTCTAATAAAAAATAGTCTAACTTTTTTTAACCATGTATAATAATTTTTTTCTTATTTAAAGTACAAAACAACTACTTTTTGGGCCAATTTAAAAAATTACCAGGGTTGGCCTCAAACTTTTGAACTGTAATATATATATATATATATATATATATATATATATATATATATATATATATATATATATATATATATATATTGCAGATTAAGTGCTGGTGTTTATAAAATAGTGATCAATGTAATATAACAAAGCTGTAAATTATTATTTTTCATGCTACCAGTAATGAAAAAAATGTATATTTATTATTAATATTTTATATATATTATGAGGCACAGTGGAGCAGAGGATAGTGGCACGGATTGAGGAATCGGAGAGCCGTGTTCAAAATCCAGTCAAATCCATTACATTCACTTATGTGCTAATACCCTTGGGAAAGGTATTAATCCTCTTCTCCCTCCGCCTATGGGTAAATAGTAGGACAGACTGGGTTCTATAGCCTTGGATGGCAACTGGTCTATGAGAAGGGCAACTCTGAATTCAAAACCTGTGGAGAGGTGTTTGGGGACCGTGTGGCACGTAGTGCACCAGGTCTGTATTCAGACCTTCAAAAAGAGTAGTTGGTTCTGCACAATGTCTTCACCACTATAATCAATTCATATGTGCTGGTGTCTGGGCTGTTGGTTCCTAGGAACTGAGCTGCTTCACCTTCATACATTGAATATGACAGGAGAGTCCACTATATATATATATATATATATATATATATGTAAATGCAAAAAATTTTTTTTTAATAATTTTAGTGTTTGAAATAGACACCATTTTTTTGTTGTTTTTTTTGACAGCCCTGTGTTCTTGAGGAGAAAATAGGACCTAGATGGGCTCTGGTACTCTCTGTGGCCAAGTTGTATAGAGCCTGCCCAACCAGGCATTAGTTTCTCCTACAAAGGCAGATGCACATTCCTGCCAGAGACCACATTTTCTTTGTGAAGTTTTTTTTGAACACTCAGATCAGTAGACAAAATACACACTATTTAAATGAAAAAAAAAAAATGGCATATCTATTACAAAAAAGGGATATCTACTAAATATATCATTTGAAACAAATTAAAATTAAATCCATTAAGACTATATATATATATATATATATATATAAAGGTCAAAGATGAATCAGACCAGGAAACAGTAGTATTAAAAAGTGCTCAATACACATTTTAAAAAAATAATATAAGCAGAACATGTAGAGCTTTTAACTTTAAAAAATAGGAGATCAGTTAAATCTGCTACCTTGGTTTCAAACCTTATGATATCGTTAGGCAATTTTTATCAACTGACCTCCCAAAATTGATAAAAATTGCCTGGGTGTATTGTAAGGTTGAAACCAAGGTAGTGGATTCAACAGATCTCCTAATTTTTAAAGTATACATATGTATGTGTGTGTGTGTGTGTGTCAGATATAACTAAGAATATATCTGTAAATTATATGAATAAAGACAATCTTATAGACTATGCATTTCATCCTCTGCTGAATTTTATCAAGGCAAATATAAGGATTTTATTTAGCCAACATACATTACCTCCTTTTATTTAAAATATAACACATAAATTAATCCCAAACTAAAAAATTATAAAATAAATATTAATTACATTATTTTAAAAAATAACATCATTTACTCACTATTATTTATTAAATTATGTCACTTACCATCTTCCATGACTTACCTTATGAATATTTAGGATCATTTCTTAAATTTAAAAAATTTTGAAAATTTAAGAACATTTTTACTTTTGTTTATAAGTATTTGTTGCAAAATAAAATCCTTACATTTGCCTTGATAAAGTCCATCAGAGGATGAAATGTGTCAGTTATAAGTTTTACGTTTGTCTTTATTCATGTATATGTATACATATATTAATGCATATCCCATATAGCCACACTATATATATATATATATATATATATATATATATATATATAGATATATATAGAGAGAGAGAGAGAGAGAGGATTAATTTGAGTAAGATATGTCACTTATTTGATTGATGTTACCTTTTAGCATTTCAACTCCAGTTTCGTAGACAGAACTGCCCGTCCACGCTTCAGGGTTATAAGCAATTTACTGCTTATATTTTTTCAATTTTTTTTGTTTAATACTTATTTAAGACTGCTGTAAATATAAATATATAAACACACACACACACACACATATACATATATATATATATATATATATATATATATGTATGTGTGTGTGCGCACACAGAGGCTGTCGCTTATGATTACTTTGAGGCACACACAATAATATAAGTGTGTGTACATGTGTGTGTGTGTGTATATATATATATATATATATATATATATATATATATATATATATATATATATATATATATATGGGGATGGGGAGAGAGAGGATTTTTTTATCATTAATAAAATTTACTTTTCAAAATGATGGTATTTTATTGGTCTCTCTTCTTCCTTGTCTCATCCAATTGTTGTTTGAGTCACCATGCCCTTTTCCTTATTTTGTTTTATTGTCATCCGTGTTCCCATGGGTTTAGAAAAAATACATATTATCAAGAAAAACTTTATTGAATTTTGCATGAACTTTCAAAAATTCAAGTGAA
The DNA here is from genome assembly GCA_903632075.3 of Acanthosepion pharaonis. Taxonomy (NCBI): domain Eukaryota; kingdom Metazoa; phylum Mollusca; class Cephalopoda; order Sepiida; family Sepiidae; genus Acanthosepion; species Acanthosepion pharaonis. The sequence continues at coordinate 1,095,430 of CAHIKZ030000807.1, read as the reverse complement.
ACTTTCCAAACATTAAAGATTAATTATACTGACCATATTTATCTGTCTTTGAATTGTTTCCCTTTCCTTCATAGAAAGGAGATCACTTTTTTTTTTCTTTTTTCAAAAGCTAAAGAGATCCTCAGTTTTATAAACAATTTATCAACTGATCCCAAGGCAGAAGATTTCAAAAGAATTGATAAGAATTCAAGACAAAAAATAATGCGGATAATGCTTTCAAGGATTTATTTTAAAGATATTGAAACATTTTTTTTTTTTAATTTCAAAGTCATTATTTTAATCTAAATCCATGCAGTATTATCCAGCATTAAATCATTTTCAAAATTAACAATAGTGTGTTAATTTTATTTCTTCGTTGTGAATGTGTTCACAGATAAGGTATTTTTCTCTTCTATCCGAAAGTAAAAATGTTAGCTTCTTCTTTAGGAAGATAGATGCATAAATTCTTTTGTTCTATAGATAGATAGTAGTAGAAGTTGGTTTTGAGTGCAAACTTAATCCAATCATTTTCTAACCTAGTTAACACTTTACTGATGAGAGAAAAGAGCCAACTTTCTGGAAATTTCTTATTGTGGAAACAAACAAATGGAAGTGAAAGAGAAATAGATAATAAATGTTCGGTGCAGCTTCTAATTAATCCCATTTCCAAAGGCAACATATGTTTTTTCAAAACAAATATATTGTCTTATCTATATATTCAAATATCCCAATAAGACTATATAGAAAATTTCAAAAAAATAATGAGATTATAAAAAATATTTAATGTATCATTCCAACTGAATTATTTCATATAGAAATTTGTTTCAAAATACATTGTAGAACTATATATATATATATATATATATATATATATATTCAATATATCAAATTAATGATGGGTAATTGGATGACAAAATGGAAAAACTATGTAACACACTTTTTTTCATTTAAAAGGACTTCACCACAAAAAAAAAAAAAAAAAAATGTTCTTATTGATAAAATTATATATATGTTGGGAAAGGATAAGAAAATATAAACAATATATATCTGACTACAGCTGACAAGAAAGACTGAATTAGAAACAAAACAAAACATCCTGGAAAATAGCTAAAGGAGTGTCTGAAAGTGCTTGGGACAATAAAATTATGGGAAATTTTTATATTCTTTAACTCCTACAAAATGGGAAAAGGTTAGGATACTGGAAAAACTTAACAAAAAATTAATTCAATCTTCCTTGTTGGCCATATTCAATGAAAGATGTTCGAAAAAAAAAAAAGGTTGTTGCCAAAATATACATTAATATATAATTTTTTTTTTAACAGATGAAAAAAAATTTAATTATTGTTAATTTTGAGTTATTAATTCTTTCATTTAAATTTCTGTTGTTTTTTTTTTTACTGCAACTCTGAAATTGTTTTTTTCTGTTCATTAGCAGTGCAGATCACAAATAAGGATGAGTTGGAATTTTATGAAATGCAAGAGAAATTAAAAAGAGAAAGGCTGATTAAAAATTTAATAATAATTGACAATAATTCATCTACAAAATTCATAGATCTTAAGACTAGGTATAAAAGCAAGAGAAATAAGATGAAAGAAATACTAATTAAAGATTTAATAATAACTGATTTTCTACAATAAATCTTGCCTTGTCCAAGATTAACCAGATTTAGCTGTTTCTCCAGGTGTTATATGCTTTTGGCATTCGTCTTTTAGTGCCTGACCTGTAAGTTTAAGGGGTGTTGGATCATGAAAACACTTTATTATACAAAAACCTAAGCCTAGAAAAAAAAACAAAAAACAAAAAAAACTGAAAACTATCCAAGTTTGAGGCTTGGAAAGTATGGTAATACTATAGACTAAGAGAAATTGATATACTGAACTGAAAATATAAATATTAATGAATTTTAATATTTTTGACCTTAAATCACTAAATTAATTTTCAATGTAGTTAAGACTACACTATTTACATTATTCAGACTATTGTCCTCATCTTTGTCACCATATTTATTACAACATTTCGGCCGTTGTACACACCAGCCTTCCTCAGGTGGTTGGAATGTTGAACTGAACCCTTTATTTCGTTCACTAGGGTAGACGTGCTCCACGTGCCATGTTTAATGGATGTCAGTTATCAGTTATCTCCTGTTAATTCTCCTCTCCAAGTTCTCCACTGCCTTAACCGGGTATTGAACTCACACTGTTTGGGTCCTGTCACTGGATCTACACAAGGCCTTTATCCACTGTGCCATGTGTCCTGAAGAAGGTGTACAACAGCTGAAATGTAATAAATATGGCGATAAAGATGAGGACAATAGTCCGAATAATGTAAATAGTGTACATAATACCTGATCTCAGAAATATAGACACATAGTTAAGACTAATATGACTTTTAAAATATTATTAATTCTGAAAACTATATTAGATGAATAAATTATAACATGCCTTAACTAAATTATGTTTCCTATCATTTTTTGGTCTCTCTGTATGTATGTGTACACACTTGTACATACCAACCATTTGCTTTTTAATTCAATGTATTTACAGTGCTGTTCGATAAAAGTGACTCACCTGATTTTTTTACTAAAAATATTTTTTGTCTATTGTTTTAGGGGTTAAAATAATTTTTAATCTTACTAATATAAAGACCCCTTCCTGACCACCTAGGAAAAGGTTTATTCACCCTAAGGTATTCTATTGATAATTATAAATTTGGATATAAATAAGATTCAGGAAAAAACTGTGCAAAAAAAGTGACTCAGATATCGCATTCTAATGATTAAACTGGTAAATTTAAGGAGCTTTTGACAAAATATTGAAAACTATTTTACAATACACTCAAAACAATATTCTAGAGAATTCTAGAACAGCTTAAATTAAATTCCAGAAAGCCTCATACAGTATAAAAACAGCTTGAAATAGCCACACAGAACCACTTAAGGCATCTATTATTGCCCTCTCAAAAGCAGGCAAGTCTACGAGAGAAAATGCAGAAATTGCTATAAACTCACAATCAACAGTCTCTCGAGTGCTTAGGGCACATAATGATGCCACTCCTGCTCCAAGGAAGGAAACAAGAGGACGAAAAAAAAAGATTGATGATAGAACTGGCAGGGTAATCAAGAGAGGAGTTGCGAAGAATAGGACTATAACAAGCCAAGAAATTGAAGCCAGTCTAAGCAAAGAGTAAGGTGTTAGTCTTGCCTCTTCAATAGTCTGTCGGTGGCTGTTAGAACAAGGCTACAAATCTTGTACATGAAGGTTTAAGCCGCTAATAAGCAAAACCAACAAAGCCAAGAGACTTGAATGAGCTCACTATTACAAAAATTTTACCATAGAAGACTGGAAGAATGTTCTCTTCTCCAATGAAATGAAAGTCAAGCTAAATTCAAAGGATAAGTGATCTAAAATCCAAAGAAGCAGCTTTGAAAGCTCTTTGAATTTAGCAGTAAGTACTGTCAAGCATCCATTCAGTATAATGTTCTGGGAATGCCTTTCTTTTCATGGAACTGGTTTCTTAAAACCTATTGAAAAGACCCTTAGGAGCAAGCAGTACAAGAGAATTTTAGAGTCTTGTCTGCTCCCTTCTGCTGAAAGGGTGAAAATCGACCCCATCAAGCTCATTTTTATGCAGGATAATGTTCCCTGTCACAAATCAAAATTGATGAAGAAATACTTTCATGAGAAGCAGGTGAGTGTTATGACATGGCCGCCCCAATCTCCTGACCTCAACCCCATAGAAATTTTATGGAGCATTATAAAGTACAGGCTCTCGAGAAAGCAGTTGAGCAACAAAGAGGATTTGATTGTGAATTTCATATCCGAATGGAATTCAATGCTTGGAGATGAGATTTGCCAGAACCTAATCAAGTCAATGCCAAAAAGGTTTGAAAAGGTTATTCAAAATAAAGGAGGACCCATAGATTATTAAATATTTCGAACCATATTACCTATTATAAATAAATTATACCTCTATTATTTTTTATTTAAAGCTATTCGGTTAGGTTCCTATTGATTACTAGTTGCAGGAAATAAGTGAGTCACTTTTTTTGCATAGAGTTTTTCCCTAAATCTTATTTATATCCAAAATTATAATTATCAATAGAATACCTAAGGGTGAGTAAACCTTTTTACTAGGTGGTCGGGAAGGGATCTTTTTATTAGCAAGATTAAAAATTAGTTTGACCCCAAAAACAATAGGCAAAAAAATTTTTAAGTAAAAAAAAAAAATCAGGTGAGTCACTTTTATTGAACAGCACTGTATTTGTTTACTTGAATTTATTTATTTATCTATTCATCATGTTCTGCTGATATATCGATCAAAATATTTTTCATTCTATACTTATCATAATATTGCATGACAGATAAAAAGCATATTATATGTCCCTGTGTTTATATTTTTCTCACTTCATTTATCACTTAACCTCAGTTGAGGACATCAAAGAACCATTGAAGACAAGGCTACCATTCTTCTTCACCCCTCTTTATTATCCATCGATCTCTGTGACACTGCCAGCTCCACATCTGTCCATTCCAGAATGTTGTCTTCCAATCTTTATCTCAGTCTTCCTCATCTGCAGGTCTCTGGAATTGTTACTTGTTTACATCAAACTATATTTAATTCTGTCACTAACATGTATCTAAAATGTCTCTTTTTGTAGGTTTAATTAAATTCCATGTATCTAAAATGGCTCTTTTTGTAGATTTAATCATATTACATATATCTAAAATATCTGTTAGTATGTATTTAATTCTATCATAGTCATGTATCTAAAATGTCAGTTTGTGTGTTTAATTCTATCACTACAATGTATCAAACAGGTCCATTTTTCTGTGTTTAATTCTATTACTATCATGTAATTAAAATACTTCTTTTTGGGTATTTATGTCACTAAAATCTGTCTAAAATATCCATCTTTGCATGTTTAATTCTGTTGCTTCCATGTTTCTAAAATTTCACTTTTTGTTTATTTAATTCTATCCCTACCATGTATTTAAAATGTCCCTTTTTTGTATGTTTAATTATATTACTACAATGTATCTAAATGTCTGTTTTTATGTGTTTACAACCATGTATATAAAATACCTCTTTTTGGGTGTTCAATTATATCACTCTAATGTATCTACAATCTCCCTTTTTGTGTATTTAATTATATCACTACTATGCATCTGAAATGCCTATTTGTGTTTCTATGCAAATTATTGTATAGAAAATTGTAGATATGGTGCCATAAATGCTTGAATACAGACATACACACAAGCATACATATATTGATTTAAATAACTTGATAGTATCATTATGAATACTTAAGTAATACTCATATATAAAGTTATATCCATAAATATACCTATATTCATTCAGACATAAATATATAAGTATGAATATTTATTCATATATGAATGTCTACTGACACATGTTCTCAATCTGAGTTTCCAAAATAAGTATTCTGATAAGTATATTTAGGCAGCAATTTTTCATTAATGCATGTTTCATTAAATAATAGACAAATTTTGTCTATTTATTTAAGTAAGTTCCTTTCATATTGTCTGATAAGCTTAATAACATTATCATTGAAAGACGAAAGGAAATCACCATATTGATACATGTTTAAATCCAATCTAAGCTTTTGTCTTACATAAGCCATTATCAAAGATGACAATTACTTTTCAATATATCAACCAATACATGGGACACTAATGATAGTCTGTTTTTGTTGCGTGAAAAATTTCAAAGCAACAACTAACTCATATTTATGAGACACGGAAGTGAAAATCGCATCACAGCTTGTGACATTACACATGACCACGTGAGAGTGAAAACAAGTAGTATTAAGTATGGGAAGCTGTTGGTATAAACCGATGGCTTCTGTTATCAATTATAGGCATTTAAGAATATTTATGGAGATTTCATAGTTTATTTTGTTCAGGTTAGGTTTCAACTGTTTTATGTATATAGCTTTAAGAATTTATTTTTTTTTTTTTTTGTTTTCATGTTTGAGTATAGTTGTGTTTTCAACAAGGATTTTCCAGAATTGTGTATGCAGCCAGGCATATTGTTTTAAATGCCTAAAAATGTTAGAGTTATCATTCAAATGTAGAATCAAGCGTTACGAAAGTGAGTTTGTGGTGTGACCAACATAAATATTATTTAATCCATTGAAGATACAATCTCCCAAAGGGCACTTGAATTTGTAAATTATGTTGGTTTTTACAAATCGCTAATGGGGAGGGGGGAAGAATCATTGCGAATAATTAAGCTGGATATACTAAATTTAGTGTAGTATATGATTAACCTAATTTTTTCTAGCATCTGTTGTAGATATATTATTATTTACTAATCTTTTTAGTATATTTTCATCTTGTTTATAATTAGTATGCATTTGACTATGATATAAGAGATTAATATGTTTGGGATTAGTTGAAGCAGTATTATGTTCTATTTGCTTAGTATTAAAACTTCTAAGAAAGCATTTTATTTGTTCATCAACTATAAAGTTTGGAAAGCTATTATTAATAAGTGTTTGTTTTATATTCTTTAGTTCACTGTAAAAAATCCCTTTTGTAAATGAATTAGTGTCTCCATGGGTTCAGTACTGGGTCCAACATTTAGCAATTTCTACATGTCAAATCTTGAAAATAAGATATTTACAGATGTTAAAAAACCTTCCATCTATCTAAGATATGTTGATGATATCCTTATGTTAGTTAAAACTACAGATGAAATACTTCAAATTCAAAAACATTTCCAAAATAATTCTGTTCTTAAATTCATGTATGAACTCAATACTAATAATAAAATTCCCTTCCTTGGCATATCAATAAACACAAATAATAACAAATTTACTATTTCGCCATAAAAAAAAAAACTACCAGCATAAATTCATGTCCACTCAACTACAAAAGTGAATGTCCATATTACTACAAAATAGCAATTATAAAAAATCTAATATATTGTGTGTCTTTGTTCTTGAGAATTTTTTTTTAAGCATTTCACCCAAGAAAAGTGGGAGCACCACTAGTATGCAAGAGATTACAGAGAGTGAAAGCAAGGGAAAAGACTGGGTATAGTGAGGTGGCGGGGGTGAGGAAAGGATAAAAAGAAGAACGGGGATCAAGGCAACAGATGTCGATTGACATTACATTTAAATTTTTGAAGATTATAGTTATCGGGGAAGCAAGTAAGAGGAAGGGAGTTTCACTGTTGGGAAGTGTGAGATAAGAAGCTGTTGGAGTAGAAGAGGTGGTTACATTTAACTGTTTTAGCAGTAAAAGGGTGGGAACAAGATGCCAACCTAATAGCACACTTAAATTCATGCAGTAAGGGCACCAGTGAAAATAGCTCATCAGAACAGTTGCCATGAAAATATTTGTAGAAAAGATAGAGGGAAACCATATCGTATCTGTGAGAAAGTGACTGAAATCAAGATGCCAAGTCAGGACTGATCACACTGCATATCCATCTTTGGATTTTGTCAAGAACCACCAGACCACATATGGCAACAGTATTCAATGCATGGACGAATGGTACATTTGTATATTTGAAGGATGGACTCAGACAAGAAAAAACTACTGGCATGACACAGAGAACCAACTTTCCTTGCAGTAGATGCAGCTAGTGATTCAGTGGAAAACCTGAGACCAAGAAGGCACAGTGAGACTCTTGTGAAGTTGAGCATTAATCATAGGAGGTGGAGAGGTTGCTCTATGGTGGTTAAATGAGATCAATTTAGTCTTGGATGCATTAAAATTTACAAGCCATTTCCTGCCCCAGTCAAATGAGAACCAAGGAGATGAGTGTGATTTAACTTGGTGTTTTCCTGCTGGGATGAAAGCCTCAATGCCAGCTTTTACCCAGGAGGAGACCTCAGATGCACATTTGTGAATGGGATGATTAAAAACCATATTCCAAGGGACATTGTGAAGGAAATCATGGAATAAGTCTCAGTCTGTGCATTGATAACAGAAAGATTTGCTGTTAGTAGGAGGATCATGGCTGGAGGGAGAGTGGAAGGAAATGTTAACAGACACTACAGAGTTGCCATGAGGGCAGAGCTGTGTAGCATGACAAGAGTCAGAGATAGAGGTAAAACAGAGATTGAGATTGGAAGCATTACCATCAGGGTTACTGGAAAAATGTGTAAGAAAGTCAACCATTTGCGTGAGGGATTGAGTGATTGAAAAGTTAGGGGTTTGGAATCCAGCAAGGTCAGTTACAGAGTGTTTAAGCCACATGGTATAGTGGGCATTAAAGTTACCGAACATGAATATGTTTTCAAAGAGATGTAGAGAGATGGCCTTGTCTATATTATCAGAAATGTTATCGAATACACAACAGTCTTATGAGGAAGGGGAACTGTAGAAAAAGAAGAGATAGTTTACTGAATTAAGGAGAGATAGTCAGAGACACATATACAAATGGTCTGGAAATTCCAAACAGAGTTCCCTAACCAGTGGAAGATGTTTGCAGACAAACTCCCAGGCCATGCATGTGGATTTTAAAGTCCTTTCTAAGGAGAGGAAGGTAGCTGGGAATCAAAAAATCAAAGAAAGGGATCGATTGTTTATAGGAATTTGTAGGCAAAACATCGACTGATTACCAATTGATTCAAAATTTATGAAATGGTAAATAAGGATTTCCTTATAGTTGATTCACATATTTTAATAATTTAGTAAATGTTTATAAATTTATGAATAAAAAATTTTTTCACATTTATTTTTTTATAAATTGGTAAATGATAGATATTTCAGTATATTAGTTCTAATTGTATTAGCTTTAGAATTTTGTAAATATAAAACTATTCTTGCAAATAAACAATCTAATGACTAAATAGTGTTTAATATTTTTGTTGTAAACTGTCAAGAACAAAAAAAATATAGAATGTACATTCATATGTTTAGTTCTTATAGCAATTTTAATCATCACTTTTTAAAACGATCATTGTTGAATAGTGTAGTTAGTTTAAAAAAAAAAAAAAAAAGGTGTCATGGGAAAAACCGTCCTTTTGACACTGCGTCTTATTACAGACATGTTTATCCATGTTTGCCAAAGTTCCATTCAGACAGCTTTTTCCCAAGAATTGATACTTTATGGAACAGACTCCTGAGTGGATACTTCCCTAAGTGTTATAATCTTAACCTCTTTGAGTCAAGGGTCAACTGTTATCTTTCCTACATATTATCATAATTTGCACTATTTACTCCCTTTTCTTATATAACAACCTCATTTAGTAACTATTTTGACTGGCTCTTGAGCCTTGTATTGTATATTTTTATAAGTTGATTTAACTGTTACTTCACCAACCCATTGATATCTCAATCAATAAAGATTTCTATAAACTAACTCATCAAATTAGTTTAATGTGAAGAATGCCGGCTGCTCTGAGGTGTCTGTCGATATAATTGTGAAGGAAGAAAGTTGATAAGATGGAAGCCTTCTTGATTTTTATTGTAAGTTTAGGTCAGGTATGGATCAAGAAAACCTCTTCCCTACCCCTCATCATTTTCCCAGGCTCAGCCACAGTATCATTGACCTCATCATTGCACTTAGCAGGGCGGATCAGACAGTTTATCGCCAAAACAGCCAGCAATAAATGTTCTAGAGAGTTTTTCGCCAGCACGTCTCAAATCCAGTCCGGCACTGTCGTCACAAAATCAGTCAACCTGCAAACACTAACAGATACATTCTGTTCTTATCTCTATTTCACCCATCCCTTTTACCTCTGCTTCGAGTGCAACCCTTGATATATTTAAAGCAGCAATCCAACCAAGTGCTTGCCGCCTCAGCAAGTAGTTATGGTCTCTTTGATTTCAAACAAAGGAAAGTTTAAAATGTGATGTGTAGTGATGAATGGTTCAGGAAGCTGAAGTCCAAGATGACTGGGAAAAAGATAAGTGCTTGCAAGTAGAGAGAAAAATTAAATTATTGGGAGATAAGGAGAGAAAAATTTTAGTGAATATGCCTTGAATTCTGACTTACATTTCGAAAAATCTCTTTCTATTTTAACCTATTGATACCCACCATAAGATCCAGTAATGATTATAAAAATTAAAATAAAATACAGTATTAATGTTAAGTTTCTAAAAAAAAAAAAAAAAAACAGTATTTAAAAATGAAATTGTGATCATTGAGAAATTATTTAGAAAATCAGGAAAAAGAAGAATGAAGTTGTTAACTGGATTTGAACATTATTACATTGTTGATTCATTTGCATAAGTGTGTCAGGACATGAACATAATGTATTACAAGACTGTTTTTTGGTTCAGGATGCTAAAAATAAGATAGATATGAAAAGACTAGCATAGATAATGAATACATTTAGAGAGATAATGAATTCATTTAGATAAGTAGGTAGATAATGAATATATTCAGATACACGGATAAATAAACATACATATACATATATATATATATATATATATATATATGCAGGAATTCTGCTTAATCCTTCACAAAAAGATCAGATAGACAGACATGAAGAGACTGAAAAGGATAGATAATTAGATAGCATTACTTACAATTTCTTTGTTTGGCTCTTCCAAAGTTCTTACAATGAGTCAGTTAACTTAATAGGCAAATGTTAATCTGAAAAAAAAAAAAAATATATATATATATATATATATATACACACACACACACACACATTAAATTCCATATCACCAATGCAAATATTTGGAAAGTATTCCTATAGGTTTCATTTCATAATGTACTCACATACATATACACTATACTGAAAAATATCTATACTGAAAAAATTTTGTTGTGTTTGTTATGCATTCAGTTATGTTGAATTTATTAAAAGAAAAATGGCATATACTACTATATTTTCACAAGGTAATTACTTGAAAAATTGTGCATGTTCTATTGCAATAGGCGACATCCACATAGGATGGGAAGTGCTGTTTTTTGTTTCTTCTTGTTTGATCAACCAGCAGATGGTTCCCTTTGAAGTTTTGGTGTATTACTTTGAAATGAGAATAGGAAATAAAGGAGTTTTTAGAGATCAACAAAACAAGAAATAACATATTTGGGTGACAGTCTATATTAACAGTCATATTTGGGTTCAGGGAGAGTCTACCCTGGGTGAGAAACATGTTAATCACACAGTTTTGAAGATGCCATTTGTATTGCCAGCAACTACATCAGAATGGGTAGATGGGCAAGGAGTTGGTAGGTGGGAAGAATAAACATAGCAGAAGTTATCCCAAGTATCACTTACCTACCCACCCAGATGAGCAGGCAACAATAAAACACCAACAGGGTTCATGTTCTTATTTCTCGATGTGGCATTTGTCTTTTATCATGTTACCTTGTAGGCATGTACCAAGCACTTCCCAGCTTTCGGTACACACTGATGAGAATGAGGACTGAAATGCAACAGAGTAATCATTGGCTGATCAGTAGAAAGCTTGGGTGAAGGTTGTGTTGTATGCTTACACTGTTGTAGATATTTTACATGTAATAACTAATACAGCTTTATGTTTTGTTGATTAGGAATTAAAGTGATGATGGCAATATCTTTTCACAGTTAAAGGGACAGAATTCATATATTTAGCAGTTAATCTGATCGGTAACATCTGGCACTTTTGGAAATGGATTTGTAAATCTTCTCCTAAAGTATTAATGATGAAAATAAAAACAAAAGGACAATGATTTTTAGATCAAGTTATGTTATAATACATGAATAAAATTTCTTAAGAAATGCCACATCCAGTCAGCACTCCCACATTTTTGAGAAAAAACAACCAGGAGAAGAAACTTCACCTTCCACAACCAGCAACCATTATAAAAGGCCTCAACCCCCCCAAAAAAAAAACCCAACAATCTGGACCATGATGCCTTGGATCAAAGTCTAGTATCAGCAACAGCAACTAGCCAGCCAGCCAGCCAGACATCAGCAATGCCTCCAGCTTCAGCCAGCCACCCTTGCTGCCAGCAACAATTCTCAACGGCTACAAAACTGTCCTTCTCAGGACAACAATTCTCAACGGCTACAAAACTGTCCTTCTCAGGACAACAATTCTCAACGGCTACAAAACTGTCCTTCTCAGGACAACAATTCTCAACGGCTACAAAACTGTCCTTCTCAGGACAACAATTCTCAACGGTTACAAAACTGTCCTTCTCAGGACAACAATTCTCAACGGCTACAAAACTGTCCTTCTCAGGACAACAATTCTCAACGGCTACAAAACTGTCCTTCTCAGGACAACAATTCTCAACGGCTACAAAACTGTCCTTCTCAGGACAACAATTCTCAACGGCTACAAAACTGTCCTTCTCAAGACGATGCACTTCTCACCCTCTACATGAACATGCAGAGATATATTTTGCCTAGTGCACTATAACTTTATTCTTGTTGATGTATTTTCTTTTATGAAAATAAACTTGGCAATATTTTTTTTTACTAAAGTCTTTGTTTGGCTTGTTGTTGTATTCCCTTATTCAATACCTGTTTGCAGGCCAATAACACCACCTGCAACACACATACCCATACAAAAATCAACACTTGGCTAGAGAGCTTGATTTTTTAAATTTCAAATTCACTGAATCCATTTCAGCACAGAGTAGATGAGAAACATACCATGTGATAAAGAGGAAGAGTAATGGACCAATTAAATCATTTGGCCACACAAAAGTCCTAAGCTCAATCCTCTTAAAGGAAATATAAACAAAGTTGGCAACTCAAATTTAGTAGACACAAGAGAATTCCACTTGGGCTAACAGTAACTTTAACGGAAACTATCTGCAATCATCTACCCACATCCACCAACAAGCTTATGCCCAAGGACATAGCTGGAAGTTAACTGGACTCCCTTTCTCTTTTTTTTTGTGCATGTAAATACTCTTTTTTTCTTGCATATACAGAGGTCCTTGTCTTAAGAGTTCTGTTCCTATATTGCGTTGCAATGTGATTTTCATGTGAGTCAGAATGTATCCATGACTTTCCATGAATATGTCAGTCAACTATCAGTCAGTTATGTGCCATGTGTGATACATGCTTAGCCGATCCTGTATCTTTTGATACATGACTGACAAAGCAGATTTTTTTTCCTGCCATAGGTTGCTATTACTTTCTGCAGTAGACCAGTTGCCATCCAAAGCTATAGAACCTGCTATGTCCTGCTATTTTGGGGAAGAGAAGAATAGGATTCATACTTTTCCCAAGGGTATTAGCATATAAGTTAACATAATGGATTTGACTGGAATTCAAACTAGGCTCTCAGATTCCTCAATCCGAGCTGCTATCCATTACTTCACCATACTCCAGTTAACTATACTAATGCAATAATAAAGTAATAATCTAGGACATAAGATCACATTTCTATGACATGTTAACATAATTAGGACTAAAAAAACATATAGAGGACATAAATATAATACATATAATGAAAGGAAATGAAAATACATATAATAAAAGGAAATTGTTTTAAGCCTATTGTATATTTATTACCAGTGATGTCATTGGTTCTCTGTAGATGGGAAAGAGGTTACATTACACTTAGGAGCCATAATGAAGAGCAATAAGTTTCTACAAACACAACATAAATGAAAGAGGAGAAATACAAAACAATCTAATATGGCGTACAACCAGGAATTGATCCAACTAATGCCACCTAGTGCTGTATGACAACATATTCTTCTGCTGTGCAATGCATTCTTCCACTGTGTTCTTTGTGCCTTATGTATGAGGCAAACAACATTAGTTGAAACAAGATTAATGGAGATTGCAAACCATGAATCGTCCTTAGTCAGGACTGTCATAACCCAGAGACTTACTGTATACAAAGACCATTTATTTAAACTCAAACATCTAAAAATAACATTAAAGTCAAACCTTGCCTTATCAACCAAATACAAATTACACCAACTGGCTTTTCTGATTTTCTATTTTGACCATTTTGTTTGAACCATAAATTATTGGTATTATGACACTCTTAATCCATATATGTAAATTACTCATTAATTTATATTTAAATTGTTTCTACCAAATTTTGTTTGGGGATCTAAAAAGGTTCACCGCTATTAGGTCTTTTTCACAAGGTATTTCTTGTAGTCCTGTGAGGATAGCACTATATATATATATATATATATATATATATTTATTCTCTCAAATACTCTTACAGATTTCTTAGTGTTAATATTAAATTCATTAAGGAAGGTGCTGTAATTTTTTTTCTTTTATTTTCATTCTTATTTTAACAAGTACTTTCAATCACAGACTTTCAAGGGTGAATTGCTTAGACAAAAACGTTAATGTAACTGATAGTTGTCATTTTAAAATTAACTGTCAGATACAAGCTCTATCAAACAACATGTAAAGACACGTTCCTGTCCACCTTTAATATATAGAAAATTACTTATTGATATGGCTGCAATACACGTGGTGTCCCTATGATCCTAATTGGTTTTAACATTTATGATTATTAGTGCATATTAAGTGTTCTTTTTAATTTTGTTCACAGACCTTTACTTCAATGTTTATGTTTGTGGTTAGGATTCAATTTAAACATTGCTGGCTGAATAAGATTTTTTTTTTTTTTTTTTACTAATGTTCACCCAATACCAGGCCCAAGAGCCACTCAAGGCAGAGGGTTATTGTGCAGTGTTGCATGAGTATAAGAAAGGGCAAGAAGTGAAGAAGGCTATGCAGGAAAGATAACAGCTAATTCTACACTTGAAGAGGTCAAGATTTAATTAGTGAATAACATTTCAGGGTTCATCCAGAGACATTAGAAGTAATAGTGTGGAAATAGACTTTAGAATAAACTGGAAACCCAATCCTAAACAGGAAACAAGGGATAAACCACTACTCTTATTCTAAAGACTGTGGAGGATTGTGAACTGAAAAATAAGTGAATCTACTCTATAAAGATTACAAATATAATAACAGTGTGAAGTAAAAGTAATGTTCCTTTTTTTTCGCTTCAAGCTGAGGCAGATAGGGTGATGTGGAGCATTTGAGTGGACATTGCACTCATCAAATCGAAGAAAGTGGTCTTAAGAAGTAAGTAGAACTGTAATAGAATGTTATTATAGAAATGAACCAACCAGGATATAGAAAAAGTTGGTTGCTTGCTTTTGTTTAATGGCATATCAACGCCTATGAGTTATTTAATGCTGAAATGTAAATATTCTGTACACAATTTTGATTTTGGAGATAATGGTTTTTCGTGATACAAACCTTACTAATTAACCCATAGTTGGGGAGATAAAATTTGAATTCATACCTTTCTGAAGGATATTTATGCATAAATGAATATAACGAAATTGGAACTTGGCTAGCCAATTATTCATTACACAACCTGCACATCTAAGTTTACAGCATCTAGTATTCCCAAGTGGTCACCCTTCTTGGTACTGATCAGACTCAGTGTTGCTTAGCTTCAGTGATAATATGGGAACCTGTGTTTCAACATGATGAAATCTGGAAACAAAGACATGTAAAAGTAATTCCTTTAATAACGGGTTGACTTGGAACATTAAGAAAATTGAAAAAGTGCTTATGGACAATTGGAATTTAAACCAAGATTGTAGACCTACATAAAACCTACATAAAACTGTTATACTAAAAGGATTCTTCAAAAAGTTCTTGAGTTATGAACAGCCTTATTGGCACCTTGCCTCAAGAACAGAATTTCTATTGACTATATCAATGTGTGACACCAAGATAATACAAATCAATAACACCTATCGAAGCACATGCAAATTACTAGAATTTAAAGGTGAGAAGAATTTTTATCAAGAATGTACTCAATAAACTCAAGTGACAATAGTCAATAAATTAATAAATGTTCAAATGACTTATCTTTTGAACACCTTCGAAGTTTAAAAGGCTTTATAATGCTTCTGAATATTTTAATATTGTCAGGCTCTTAATTTAACTTCAGCATAGCATAAATTTCAAATTTGAAATTTACTTGGAGTCTGTGATTGCCATCTCATATGTAAAGTATAAATATGATATCTACTAATAATTCAAAGCATAAAGGCAATAGTTAGATACAGTGACAGGACCCAAAGAGTGTGAGTTCAATACCTGGTTAAGGCAGTACAGAACTTGGAGAGGGTAATTAACGGGAGATAACTGACATCCATTAGACATGGCATGTGGAACTAGAATGCAAGCGAAATAAAGGGTTTAGTTCGACATTCCAACCACCTGAAGAAGGCTAGAGCATACAACAGCCAAAACATTGTGATAAATATGGCAACAAGGATGAGGACAATAGTCAGAATAATGTAAATAGATTTATCAGACTCTGACTCACTTCATCTTTGAGGAGATGATCTAGTATTCCCTGCCATATAAGAAGGACAGATATCACATAACAGTTGAGTACTCTTTTCTATGTTTTTCTGTTTCTTAATACTCAGCTTAGCATTTGGAATGCATCTTTCGCTATCACAATGTACCTTTGGATTTCAATGCCACCCTTTCTAGGCTCTGTTAAAACTTTAGTTTAAAATTACCCAAAGGATTATATCAGAACATTATTTTCATCAGATTTATTTTAAGTTGTAACTTCAAAGTATCTACAGTTTTTTTTTTTCTTAGAACCGAGTCATATTATGTACAAAAAGTAAGTTTATAAAAAAAATCCATAATGTATTAATGTATATTTTACTATTCACCTAAGAGCTATAATCACTCTTGTAAGAAAAAAAAAAATACATCAAGATTTCATGTGATAATATCAGTCAAAATTTGGATAAATGGATTTATTTTTTTGCCCATTCTGAAGATTGCTTGAATTTTTGTCAGAGAAAAGTCATGTTACATTGCAAGATTTTAAATGTTTTATTGTTGACGGTTTTTCTTCTTTGTGTGGTAGTGGTGGTGGGGTGAATATTAGTTTTGATATCAGTAAGAGTGTCAAATAATCTATTTTTATTATATATATATATATATACACACACACATATACTAAGATTAAATATATATTTGTTCTTTAACTTGTTTATGCTACTCATTCATCTATGTAGCAATCATAAGGCACACATTTTAGTTCTATTATTACCACAAGCACTCACTATGCTTATATATATATATATATATATATATATATATATATATATATATATATATATGAGAGAGAGATGATAAAATAAATATAAAATTTTAGGTATGTTATATTTATGGATTAGAGTGTTCAATATCATGGATAGAGAGAGACAGAGAGTGAGTGTGTGTGTGTGTGTGTGTGTGTATCTCAATGGGGTCATCAATAATGTTTGTCGGGCTTATTACAATCTTTAACAAAATATACTATTGATATAACTTAGATGCTAAAATGATCCCTTTACCCAAACTAAAATATATAATTTTTTAAAATCTCTGTGCATGAAATTAAAAAAAATGTTTTGGTATTTTAATACTGATTGTAATAATTCTATAAAAATAAACATTTATTTTAAACATTTTTTCCAAACATGTATGAAAAAAAAGTGAAGACAAAGTCTTTGATGTTTATGTTTATTGCCCCCTTGCCATTTTTTATTGTTTTATAGCCTGCTTATCAAGTCACTATTGTTAAAGATAGGAATAATTGACTGATATCATATTTCCTCAAAACTACCCCAGTCACATGCCTAAACCCAACCCTTCAGTTGAGGAGTTAAGGCTGCTACTTTCTTTGATTTTCACCAACTTTAAATCAGGCTAAATTTAATTTGCCTTTAAGAGATTTTTAAAAGATTATAAAATTAAAGCAAGAAATATATTGCCTATTAAGTATGTCTCCAGCTTGATAGGGCTCAGATCTATGCAGACTGACTAGCCATGTTAATTTTATTTAATTTATTATTTTCTTTCTTTATTATTTCTTTCTTATGAACAATATCAATGAAATGTATTGTTAATTTTGGATCCAGCTGAAGTCAAAAATGAAAATGATGGTCTAAAAAAGATTTTTGTTGCTTTGAAATAAATATACTTGAATGTTGAAATAAATATACTTGAATATTATTACTATAGGATAAGCCTGATCATAGGAGTTGCCAGTGATATATATATATATATATATATATATAATATATATATATATATATATATATATATATGAGAAAATTATATAAAATTTTTACATACCAGAACAATTTTAGGAAATATAAACAAAACGAACTAAATCAAATTGGTTAAACTATATACCCAAACACATAAAAAAAAATTTTAAGTTTAAAATTTCAACATACCCTCCCATTCGTGTGCAGATCCATCAATGTAAACACAACTTCCAAAGTCCAATAAATTACTAATGTGTCTTTTTCCACTTTGTTATTAATTTTCCTATTGTGTGTGTGTGTATATATATATATATATATATATATATATATAAGAGAGAGAGTTGTGTATCTTTTAGAAAGTGTAAATTAAAATTGTCCAAATGATTGCTCATTATAAGCACTTTCAGTTAATTTATTACCCATTTTCAAGGATTTCGGTTGTGCTATTGTAAATAGTTTGTAAGTGGTTGAGACATATTTTTAATTCCTGAATATAGCCAGAACATTATGACCAATTTTTGTAGTTGATATAGTTAAGGATTGTTTTTTTTTGTCTTCCATGATAAGGGTTTCTATTATTTTTAGATATTTTTTACAGTTAGAACGGTTTATTATGTTTGTATTTTTAACAAGTATGCTGTATATCAAAATGGTAAGTTCTCATATTAGTTTCAATGGGCCTGTATGGAGCTATGGCCATGGAGATGTAAGGGCAACCATACATACTGTATACTGAAACATTGTAGGTGTATATATTTACTTATATGAGATATGTATCATCATCTTAGCATGTCAGTATTTCTCTATATATATTTGTGAGATAAAGTATGTTAATACTGAATGCATCTGAGTGCTTGTGAATATTTACACTATTTACATTATTCGGACAATAGTCCAAATCTTTGTTGCCATATTTATCACAAGGTTTCAGCCATTGTATGCTCCAGCCTTCTTCAGATGGTTGGAATGTTGAACTGAACCCTTTATTTCACTTGCTGGGGTAGACTGTTCTTAAGGACACATGGCACAGTGGATAAAAGCATTGGTTAGATCCAGTGACAGGACCCAAAGAGTTGCGAGTTCAATATCTGGTTAAGGCAGTGGAGAACTTGGAGAGGTGAATTAACAGGAGATAACTGATAAGTGACATCCATTAGACATGGCATGCAGAACTAGAACAGTTTATTCCAGCAAGCAAAATAAAAGGTTCAGTTCGACATTCCAACCACCGAAAGAAGGTTGGAGCATACAACGGCTGAAACATTGTGATAAATATGACAAAAAGATGAGGACAATTGTCCGAATAATGTAAATAGTGTACATAAAACCTCATGTCAAAAATATAGACAGGTGTGAATATGCATGTATATATGTTTGTGGGCATGCTTTAAAACCATGGATCTTGAAAATATGCCTATCTATATGAGAGCACCTTGATATTTATCTGGCTTTACTCAGGGTTAATGTCTTTTTACTTCCATGTTTGTTGATTCGCATGAGTTTACCTTCATTCCAAGAGCTTTTGACATATTGATCTGAAAAAAATTGGTAGCATCACTCTGATCAAGCAAATAACAACTTCTCAACTGAGTTCTTTGTGAGACTACACACATATCTTTCACAAATTTACTTCATCTTTTATATCTTTTTTTCTTTCCGTCATGCTAGATTGTCTTTTTATTTCAATATGTATAATTTTTTTTATTCTGTTCTTTTATATATATATATATATATATATATATATATGTATGTATATCTCACTTTTATGTATTTTTGTTTTTCCTTTTGCATTATTCATTTTATTTTGAATTGTTTAAAGATGAAGCAGTCTAAAGAGCACAAAACAGGAGTTTATAAGACATGAGCAGTAAGAAGAAAAATAAAAGAAATGAACAAATGCAGAAAGATAGAAGAATGGGAAAGAAATAAAAGCAGATGAAGTGAAAGAAAAAAAAAGGAAGAGACAGAATCATATGTGACAGGAATGTGGTAAAAAGAAGAAAAAAACAGGGAATAAAAAAAAATAGGTTAAAAAAGTTACTGGAATCTGGTAAGAAGAAAAAAAGGAAAGGAAAAAAGTTATCAAACATTACTGAAAAAAGAGCAAAGAAAATAAGACAGAAAAAATGTTTAAAAAAAACATACTGGAATCTAGTAAGAGGAGAAGAAAAAGAAGAAAACAGGAAAGAAGAAAAAAGGGGAAAAGAAAAAATGGCAAAGAAGGAAAAAAAAAAGAAGATTCAAAAGAAAAGAAGTTTTTAGAATTTGATAAAAAGAAAAGAACAAATAGGAAAAGAAAGAAACAGAGGAAATAAAAGCAGAAATCAGAAAAAGAGAAATGAAAAATGAGCAAGAAAGATGTAAGAAACCAAATGAAGATGTAAAGAAGATTAAAAAGAATAGCATGAAGAGAAAAAAACCTTAGAAATAATAGGTGAGGAATTCAATGAAAGAGAAAGAAAAAAAGGAAGAATTCAATTTTCCAATCAGATTATTGGGTAACAAAATGAAGTTTTAAAAAAATGATCTTAAAAATCAAATAAGAACAGATTAAATAAGGTTTCTTTGGATGTTTCTTCTTTTTTTTATTTTGTTGGGTGGAAAAGAATCAGGATGCGTAGGTGTGGAGGAAGGACTGGAGGTGGATCTGACAAAAGAGACAAAAACTATAAGTCTTAAGCAAAGTCAAGACACAGAACTAGGCTTTCCACAGAGAAAACACTCTTTCAAAATCAAGAGAAACACCTCTTTTTTGCAGTAAATGTGAGTAGAGACACACACACACATTTTATATATATATATATATATATATATATATATATATATAAAAATAATAAAAATACATTCCTCCACCCTCAATGGTAGCACAACTTGAAGTTTCATGCACAACAAAATATATATATTAATAAATATACATTTTTTCCCACCCCCACTGGTAACACAACTCAGAGTTTCGATCTTCAGGTAATGATTGATAATTGACCATTACATAATTTAAATTTTGATATATACACTACCATTCAAAAGTTTGAGGATACCCCTTGTAATTTTTTAAATTGGCCCAAAAAGTAGTGGTTTTGTACTTTAAGAGAAATTATACATGGTTAAAAAAAGTGAGAGATGATTTTTATTAGAAATTTTATGATGACAAAAACAAAAGGCATTTTATGATTAAATTTTGCTGTCATCAAAATATCCTCCTTTAGCATTGATTACTGCAGCACAAATTTTTGGCATTCATTGCAAAAGTTTCTCAAAGTATAAGTTTGATAATGGATTACATTTTCTTTTTTCAATGACTTAGGTCTTTTTCATTTTTTTTTTTCACTCCTCTGTCAACTTCATCCCATGCTAATTCTGGGGGTGGCTTCAAACTCTTGAACTGTAGTGTATATCTTTCAAAAAGAGAAAATAACTTACTTAGAAAATTCTTGAGAGTGCCACTATTGAATCTTATCAAAATATAAGATCTGCATCCTTAATTTTTTCAAATATCTCTGCTTCTGAAAGAATTACTCTTTTCCATAACCAACATACATGATTATAACAATATTAAAAGAAAATGGTTAAATGCATAACCTTCTATTATTCAATGGTTCCAATTAATATCAGTAAATATTTATATATTAGTATTATTGTTGCATTTTATCTACACAATAAAAATGAACGTTCACTCTTGACAAGTATAGTTACATAACTTCTGATTCTATGTATGGATGTATGTATGTATATAGGTAGGGCCAGTGAAAGGGTCTGGTGGGCCCCCACTGAATCTATCATATGGAGTTCTTCTGAATCTATGATGTGGGCTACCTCCACTCTCCTACATCAATTTTCATATAAAATAGTAAATACAAATTTCATTGAAACCTAATTATCTCCAATAATAGATTATATGAAATATAGATGAACAATTAAACTAAAAAAACTGAAAATAAATACAATGTATGTAAATAAAAATTAGAGATATGTCATAATAAATCATTCCATCTTAAATAAATTAACAATGTTTTGCATCAATTTTTAAATCAACTTGAGATTTTTCTTCTTAAAAAGTTAATTTTGACACATTCAACATTAAGAATAAAAAATAGTGAATTTTATATCATGTTTTCTGAGACATAGCATAAGCAAAACAAATTCATGGATTTGGACAAAAAAAAAAAAAAAAAACCCCAGAATATCATGAAAATCTGCAAAAAAAATTTAATCTTTTAATAGTCAGTTGTACTTTTTTTGATTTGTAATATATATATAAACGTAGATAATAAAAAAAAAAAAAAATGTTAAGATAGTGAGTGTCACAAAGCACTGCCTGGGGCTCCAATTGGGAGTTGGGTGGTTTGGGAGTTATATGCACTGCCCCTGCATAAATATGTTGTAGGCTCAGCAGCCATCCAGTACAATGGGGTGGATTGGGTTCCATAGCTATGTATACAACAAGTCCAGTGATAACATGGCATTGATGGGTGGCAGGCTTCCAAGACTGAAATCAAGGTAGAGAGTTCTCCTAATGGAATCAATGGTCATGTGCCTGTGATCAAAGTGAAGTTTTAAGTTGGGGGACATCAGGTGTGGTTTGACCTTGAAAAGAATGGGCTCTGACAGGTCTACTACACATGACTGAATACCTCTCCAACTTTCAATCCAGATATATACAGGGTGTGATGGGTAAATTGTCGCCATTATATATTTTTAATTTTGCGCATATGCGTTGTTTGGTTTTGTCAACTGCACAGTATAGATAGTAAGGTCAGTTGGGCACCATGACACAATTCAATCTGCCAGAAATTTAGAAATGGCATGCTGTATGGCTTGGCATTCATGCTGGAAGTGCCAATATGGACGTTTCAGAGTGTTTGAGTGTCAATCTGAGGACTTGGAAGAGTTAGAGAAATCTATTGGTGATTACAGAGGTACAGCATCTCAGAAAACTCGCACTGATCATTCTGATAAGAAGAGTTACGGGAGATTCTGAAGTCATCTGGAGGCCGTGGATCAAGCCAGTGGCTATTTTATTGCATAAATTTACTCTAGTATTTCAAGATATTCTTGGTAAATATATTTGTCAAAATGAAATCTCTGTGTTATTTTTATTTTTGCATAATTGAGGTGACAATTTATTCATTGCACCCTGTATGTATATCTGAAATTTTTATATATAATAAATATATATATTATATAATATAATATATATATATTTGGTTGATTGATGTGAGTTTGTGACCCTGGGTTTCACAATGATCACAAAAGCGTGAAACCCAGGGTCACAAACTCACATCAATCCAACCAAATATGTTAGCTTTATCTCTGATATTGAGCACTTTCTAATAAGTACCACACACACATATATATATATATATATATATATATATATATATATATATATATATATATATATATATTTTATTTATATACACACACTTTTCATATATATTATATTATATATTATATATATAAGAAAGAAGTAGGTAATTTTTACTGGTTGCTTTTTTCAAAATAAATTGAGCTACATAAAAGGATGAGACCAAAGTGTGAATTGCAAATTGGAGATACCAAATCTGTTGAAATTTAAATATCTGGAGAGTGTTTTAACAAAGGTCAGAAAGTGAAACACTGAAATTTGAATGCATAGTGGGATAGCCAAAAGCTAAGCAGGGTACTAAGAAATAGAAAAACTTCTAGAAACAAGGAAAAGAGTACCAAACTCTTACCCGATATCTGTACTCCTCTATGGCAGTGAGTGCTTAACAATCTTCTCAAAAACAAAGACACTTGAAGTAACAGAAATGTGGTTCTACAGAAGTATGCTGAGTATACAATGCACTGAACATGTAGCAATATTTTAGAGAAATGGAATCATAAAGGAAACAAATATTTAACATGAAGAAACAGCAGTGGTTTCTAGGGCATATAATGAGGATGGAGGGCTTGGAAAATCTGATATTCACAGGACAGAGAGCAAGAGGGACAGACGAAAACAATACATACCATACTTAGTGAGTTTGAGTAAATGGATAGCGGAACAGGATTTAGGAAAATTAAAAGAAAGGCAATGTTTATTAAAAGCTACAAGGAACAGGAAGTTATGGAGAACCATCATCACCTACATCCTGAGAAAACATCTCATGGTCTATGATAAATAAAATCAAATTAATTTTTGCTTCCAGGGTTTTTATAGAGACGTTACTCTAAACACCGGAAAAATATGTCAATTCTTCCTGTAAACTTCACTCATGTGAAAGTTGTAATAGCAATATGAAATGTATCTTAACATACTGGCTTTAAAATTTCTGCATGTCCCTCCCTTAGTTAGCATGACCATTATACCCTCCGTCCTTGGTATGACGATAAAATACATCTGGCAGCAAGGCTTCTGATTGGGAGGTTTTGAAGATCATGGAACCACCTCTTAATTGCTGTTGTTCCCAAGTTTACCCTAATGGTGGTAGCACCTGTTAGGGTCCCAGCTATAGGCAAATAGTTAACACCCAAACTGTGGTCAAAACACTATGAAATATAAAAATATATTTTTATAGTAAAAATACCAGCAATACATTTGACTCTCAACAAAAACACTCTTTACAAAAATATGTCAATGAAACCTGATGTACAAACTGATCTCTTACAAAGAATATATATTCTATTCATATGAACCTATCCTAAAAATCTTGTCAGTATTAAATATCCCATTGAGCTTGATATGTCATAAACCAAACTAAACCAAACCATTACACCCTACCAACACCTCATAAAAACTGAAATATTCCGTTTAGATCATGTGGAAAGACATGAACAACATATCAAGCATGCTACTTGGTTTCAGTGAGAAAATGAAAGAAAGAAGGGAAGGTAGAAGTGTTTAATATCTCATGCCAATACTTCATAAATAATGGACTATTCCATTTTGATTGTGTAGAAAGACAGAAAAGATATACTAGAGATGCTTGGCTTCAGTGAGAAAAAGACAGAAAAGTGTTAAAGGGCCGTTTCAGTCAAATGAAAATTGTTGATTTCAAATCTTTTAATTTGTACCCCTTTACTTTTTCAAATAATGAGCAGCATTCATATTTATTGCAATATTTAGTTAAAGTTGTTAAGCTCAAATATTTAACCATGTGATAGATAAATTTTTATTATTGTAGAACTCTCACCATGAACTTAGTCATTAACTGAAGAATTAAGATTCATCAGAAATTTCAAGAGGAAAACAATGAAATTTTCACAGATCTTTCTAGTTTATGATAATCTGTTTATTAGCAAAGACTTTCAATGATCTACTAAGTATGTTTTTAAATTAATTAATATTTACAAGCAAATGTTATTGATGGTCTCTTCATGTAAATTACTTTAAAAATTTAAAGGTGCATTTCAATTCCTTTACTAAAAGCTATAAAATAATTTATGTTTTAAATGATTTGAAAATATCCTGACCAAGAAGGCCTTTCTC
>CAHIKZ030000807.1:902500-1065000 GCA_903632075.3 Acanthosepion pharaonis | reverse complement strand
CTGATAAGATGGTAATTAGAAGGGTCAGAGGGGTCGCCAGAGTTCTTGAAGACAGGAACAATCGAAGAGGACTTCCAGCAGTCAGGAAAACAAGATTCCTTGAGGCCGTAGTTCTATAGTTTAGAGAGGACGGATGCCAATTCAGGCGTGCATTTCTTCAAGACAATGGCTGGTATCCCATCCCCACCACTAGCCTTGTTGGGGTCTAAATTGGAGATAATGCCCAGTACCAAAGACGGGGTTATGTGTAACCCCCTCAATAGGGCCTCAGTTCTAAGAGGGAAGTCGGGTATGGGTACACCAGAAGAGTCGGGCGTTGATTTGAACGAAAATTTCCGAGCAAAGCATTCAGCCTTGTCAGCAGAGGAGGTCAGGACTTCAAACTGGTTGAACAAAGGAGGTATAGAGGGTTTGCAATTGTTCAATATGCTCTTGCAGAGACACCAATAATCTTTGAAGCCAAATTTGCGAGATGCAATATGCTCCTTCATCTGAGCAGCAAATAGTGACTTAGCATCGTTGAGGACATGCTTACACTCATTACGGGTGGAGGCAAAGAGACATCTATTGCAGTCTGACATGTTGCTATGAAATAGGTGAAAGAAGTGGTTCCTATGGGCAATGGCGGCTGAGAACCAAGGGGAGAAGCGCAACTTGACACTATATTTCCTTGATGGGATGAAAGCGTCGATTCCAGCTTTAACCCAGGATGAGATCTCAGAAGCACATTCTTGGATGGGGAGCGTAAAGACAACATCCCAGGGGACATCGCGGAGGAAATCACAGAACAAGTCCCAGTCAGCTCGTTGATAGTAGAATGAAGTTCTAGTGGTAGAAGGTTCTTTGCAGGGAGTGGAGTTGAAGGAGATGTTAACAGATACTACAGCATGATCTGAGTTACCAAGAGGGCAGAGTTGTGTGGCATTACAAGACTCGGGGATGGAGGTAAAACACAGATCGAGAAGAGAGGCATAACCTTCCCAGTTGAAGGCAAAATGAGTGGCGAAGTTAACTATCTGCGTGAGGGATTGAGAAACTGAAAAATTAAGTGTTTGAATGTCTGCATGGTCAGTAGTGGCATCCTTACGCCACTTGGTATGATGGGTGTTAAAGTCGCCAAACACAAATATGTGAGCAAACGTGTGGAGAGAGAGAGCCTTGTCTATGCTGTCCTAAATGTTATCGAGTATCGCAGTCTTGAGAGGATGGAGAGTGGTAAATATATATATATATATATAACAACAACAACAGCAGCAGCAGCAGGAGCAATAACAAAGCATGTATTTCACCCAAAATTGGTTGACCTGTGTAGTTCTGGAAGATAGTATATTCAAAGTAAACAGTTTTTGTAATTATAGTGCTCAATTGCAGGAGATAGAACATTAATAATAAATAAATAAACTTGCAAAACAGATTATGCAATAAAATAAAGTCTTTGAAAAAAATATGATTTCTAATAAATCCAGTTCACCAGAAAATTTTCTGGTGTATGGAAAAATTTGAGAAAAACAGATTTGAGATTTTCAAAGGCTAAGTGTATAAAAAGGAAAAAATAAGAAATGTAAGCAGTAAATTGCAGATGCTCACTGAAGAGTGAACAGACATGTCTGCCTATGAAAATCTGAAGTCAGAAGGCAACATCAATCAGCTAAGTTAGAAACTTTTACTCATATTAATCCTATATATATATATATGCAGAAATATAGTTTTAACGTGTGCTATATTTATGGGATAAAGTGCTCAATATCAGAGATAGAGTGTAAGTAAATATAAATAAAGGCAAAAGGAAAAACTTCACTTAACCAAGATAAATTTTCCTTTTGCCTATATATATGAATCCTAATGATGAAAAAAAAAAAAAATAAAATAATTATTTTACATAAATATTTATTTTTAACACTGTTTCCTTCCCTATCAATGCCATTAATCTGGTAGTGAAATATACATCAACAATCTCAAAACTTCACCTGATAACTATGTGGTAGGCTACAGATTTATTTATTCAATCTTGTGTATATACTGTATTCACACATTTTATATGCTTATATGGAAGAATAACTGACTTTGCAGTTCTTAGAAGATATATATCAATATGTCGTACTCTAAGTAGTTACAGACAAGAGGTTACAGACACTTTATTCAATGCATAAAAGCTATTTTGTACAGATGAAACAAAAAAAAAAAAAAATTCAAGCAACCATCATCAAGAACATTAATGATCTAACTTTTAAAGCTTCATCCCTCGGGCTTACAAAATTCTGTTAATTAAAACCATAAAAAAATTAAATACATAAAGCTAATTATTCATCTCATGAAACAATATATGGATTCAAAAGAGAATAAACAAAAGGAAACATGAAGAAAAACACATTCAGAAAGAAAAAAAAAAAGACAACTTTTTATCCTCTTAGTAGATTATTGACAAACTCGCTAACAAGACTAATGTTAAAAGGACATACATCATTACAGAAACAAGAATATCAATAGAATAGGTGAAAAAATATTTTCTCCATATTTTCCATGACTCTTAGTTGCTTGTAGGAGAAAGCTAAAATGAAAAATGATTAATTTGTTGGCAGGGATTGTAAGGATGCACGCAGCAATGATACTTTGCTTTTCTTTTTGTAAAACAAAGGAATTCTCTTTTGTCTTGGTTTTCATACTTGAACTTTGAATGACTTAAATTTTTGCATTCAATATTGACTGGAGGTTTTCAATGGCCAAATCGTCAGCCATATTGGAAAAGGAAGCCAGTTTAATGATATAGCAAAATGAAATGTTTAATAATGAAACAAAAAAGAAATTAGAAATAAAAAGCAAAAAAATTGAAATGACAAAATATGCCAAAATATAGTAAACTGAATTAAAATAAGAAAAAGGAAGGAAATAGAGAAAAATTTAAGAAGAGCAGAAATAGAAAAGAATGAATGAAAGAGTAAAAGAAAACAAATATATATATATATATATATATAAATGAATTTGAGAGAGAGAAGAAAGGAATGAGTTGAAAAATACAAGGAAGAAACAAAAAAAGAAGGAGAATATAAGAAAAAATAAAAACATAACAAAAGAAATGAAAGAAACATAGAAATGATGAAGGAAAGTGAAGTGGAAATAAACATAAAAAAGAAATAGACAAACGTGAAAAAAAGAACTGTCAATGAAATAAAAAAAAGTAATCGAAAAAGTCAGAAAGCTAATTCACAGAAAAAATATAAGATGAAAAATTAAAAGGAAAAAATATATATATGCAAGGAAAAAATAAATAAAATGTTTATTTCACAAACACAATGACTCATAAAGCCTCAAAAATAATGGTGTTTATATATCTATGGTATAAAGAAAAGATTTTGAGAAAGAAAATCAGACAAAAAGTATTAGTAACTTAGAATAAAAATTTTTCTTTATATATCATTTCTATTTTATGCTTTCTTTCTCTCTCTTGGAGATTAACTATACATTGACTCCTGGAAAGAATAATAATTTATGTATGTATTTTTGAGAAAGTAAGGCAAGAAGTATTTGTAAAATATAGTGCCACTTAGAATAAAAATATTTGTTTATATATTTCTTTTTTTTTATCCTTTTTTTTCTCTAAGAGATTAGCTATATACTCCCACAAAGAATAATAATTTATGTATGTATTTTTGAGAAGAAGATGTATTTGTAAAATATACTAACCGAGAAAGTAAATGTCTAGAGGGTGCCCTGATTACACAGTAAATTTGCATCCTGGCTCTTACATTTCACCATTTCTGGCAGATCTTCTAATATCAGAGTCTGGGATACCTACCAACAAAAATGATGGAAAGAAAAAGAAAAAGGCTCTAAATGAATTTGCTATATATATATATATATATATATATATATATAAAATTGTAAAATTCCCAGCATCTCTTGTTTGTGCACATGTGTAGTCATACCAACCTAACAAATTCAATCCAATGAAATCCTGAAAGATGAAATGTGTCACAGTTTTTTTTCACTTTGACATACAATTTCCCCAACACTAACTTAGAATAAAAATTTTTGCTTATATATAATTTCTATATTTTTCCCTCTCTTGGAGATTAGCTATACACTGACTCCCACCAAAAAGGAGAGTGATTCATTAAAACTCTTAGACTAACGTTTTCCACTAGAATGAAGTGGAAAGATTATATTGAATCAATTGCTAGGTCTGTTGCCAGGATAGTTGGTTCCCTTCATTGTGCTAGACAATTTTTCTTACCAGAATCTATCATACATATTTACAAATCTACCATTTGTCTTTGCTTCAAATACTGCTGCCAGATCTAGTCTGGTGCCCCTGCTATATATTTAGAAATTCTTGATAAAATCCAAAAAAGAATCTGCAATATTATTGGTCCTGACCTAGCATCTTGCTTTCATTCACTTTACCACCATTTTAATGTTGCTTCCCTGCACCTTTTCTATAAATACTAATCACAGTTGAAATAACTGAATGTAACTAAGTTCTATGCTGTTTCTTCTATTGCAATTCTTGCTTGTGGATTTCTCTTCTGGCTTCTCACTTGCCAGCCAACTTTGATCTTCAAAAATTTAAATTCTAACTAATGCCATTATCCACCGTGCCATGTGTCACAGTGGATAAAAGTGTTAGTTAGATCCAGTGACAGGACCCAAAGATTGTGAGTTCAATACCCGGTTAAGGCAGTGGAGAACTTGGAGAGGGGAATTAACAGGAGATAACTGATAACTGACATCCATTAAACGTGGAACTAGAACAGTCTACCCCAGTGAGCAAAATAAAGGGTTCAGTTCAACATTCCAACCACCTGAAGAAGGCCAGAGCATACAACAGCCAAAACGTTGTAATGAATATGGTGACAGAGAAGAGGACAATAGTCCGAATAATGTAAATAGTATACATAATACCTCATCTCAGAAATATAGACAGATAATATCTTCTTAATTCTTGTTCTTTTACTGTTCTCTCCTTAATAGTGTTTTTTTTTTCTTTTTCATATTCTCTAACACTCAGCAACCCCTTGTGTCTTAGTGGCTTTATTGCTTTGCTTGGGGTAAAATGATTATTTATATATATGAGTTAAAGATCAAATGTCGATCAAACAGGGAAACGTATATTCTAAAATATTTCACTTTTATTTTATTAGAGCTTCATCAGAGAATCTTTTTGATAAAAGTGAAACATGTTAGATTGATATAAGTTTCCCCATTTGTTCTTTATCATACATATATATATATATATATATATATATATGGTGGTAATAAAGTCACTATACAGTTACTTACTACAACAATTAAAACAAAGCAATTAATCAATAGTCCAGAAATTTATCATTTAAATGGTTCTAGTTAATAACAATAAAATGCTATGGTAAACAATAGTTAATCAATTACCAATACTGTAAAACAGCAAGGCACCTGCTTCAGTGCTTTGCTTTTTTTATTATAAGTAACTGTATAATGACTTTATTGCCACCATATATATATATATATATATATATATATATATATACACACACACAAACATCACATTAATTATTTTCTGTTTTGCTCAAAATGAGAAAAAAAGTTTCATTATGTTTGAGACTTTCCTTTCTAATGGTTATCTATAAACACAGTAAGTTGGAATTTTGGAACAACTCTTATCAATAGGCAAGATAATTATTGATAAAATCAAATGAAAAAAAAAAAAAATTTAAATCTCCCAAAAATCATTTTGCTTAAGATTTGTTTGTCTGCCAATTTGTTTATCTGTATAATTTTACTTACATTAAAATCTAATCTTGATTCCTTGAGAGTTTCTTCTTTTTGTATTTCTTTCTGTCTTTCCTTTTATGCTTTATATCTGTCTATGTGTTTGACTTTTCATTCAATTTTGCTTATAAACTATCTCATTCTGTTCATATCAATCTTATCAAGTTTGGCAAGCATTAGCTTTAAATTCATGAAGCATGAAATGAATGCTGGGCCACTCTCATTAAGAAAACTTACCACAAAATTGGATCTCTTCCCATAAGTTGGTAGTCATCCAAATCTTACCCAGTGAAGCCCCAAGACTTTGCATCTTTCCATTTAGAGTTTTAAATTGGGTGATTTGCAGACATATATATAAGTTAAATCAGTCAAAAATAATGGATCATTATTTCAGATATTTGGTGGTTGTTCATCTGAAGTTGAAATTTAAGACTGTCAGGAATGAGCAAAAAGAAGATTCAGTAAACAGTATTCTAACCTTGATCAAGGATGTGAATGCAACTTTTTAATAATGATTGTTTGTAAGGCATGAATGCATTCTCCCCTATGTCTTCTTCTTTCAGTAGTTGTTTTAATTCTCTAACACAGCACAATAGCTGACAGGAAGAAATGTGAAAATTTTTTTCTCCTTTTTTCATTTTTTCTAAGTCATGTTCTTACACACACACATATATATATATATATATATATGTATTTTGTGAGGTCACTTTAAAAAATCAAAAAAAAAAAAAAAAAAAAAAAAAATCGCATCTATGAGTACAAAAGAGACCTCACAAAAAACAACAACTAATGCACTGGTCATACATAAACATAAATTCAACCACAATTTTAATTTTAAAAATGCTACACTCATAAAAAAAAGAAAACTCAGTCAGAATGGAAATCCTTGAGTGCTGCCATTGAATATTACCCATATATAAATCTACAACCAGTTATATATTATACTAAATTTAACACAACCAACTACATCATACGCAATAACACTTTTCGATCAAGTAGTGTTTTGGAAAGGACCTACATTGTCTCAACATGCATATATCAATAAAATAAATTAGTAAAAGTTCAATCAACTTATTGATCAACAGCTATTAAAGTCCCACAAGAAAATGTTCATCTGTGTCAGAGAATTTGATAAATCTATTACCAGAGATCATATTTAATTATCATTTTAATAATCAGTAATATATATATTGTGAATGTGGATAAGATCTGACACGTGAATTACATCTCTTGACTTATATATATAAGAAGGATTGTGAAAAGTTCTTGGCCCATTCTACTTTGTAAAATCAAAATCTGATCAAATTGACTAAATATCCCTTTTTTTCAAAAAAATTTCTTAGTTAGTCTGAGAACTTTTCAGTATTGCTGCACACACACACACATATATATATATATATATATATATATATATATATATATATATATATATATAAAAATTCTTGAGAGTGCCACTTTCAAATCTTATCAAAATATAAATCTGCGCCCTAGATCTTTTCAAATATCTCCATTTCTGAAAGAATTATTCCTTTCTCAAGCGAACATTCTGAGTGGAACAGCAAAATTGTCCAAATCATGTAAAAGCAAAATTGCCTATTTTTTAGATTAAGTTTTGAACCATTGTATCTTAGAAATGATTAAAGATATCTTACTGGAATTCTCTACTTTGAGCAATAAGAATGTATAATTACTTTCCAAGCTTAACAGAAGAATCATGATGAAATCAATCATAAAGGAAAATGACAAGTTCATCATTACTTAATCATAGATAAGCATCGGAAGCTCATAAAAGATTGAAATAAATTTCAAATATATATATATATATATATATATATATATATATATATCCATTATTCTAGGATCATTTTCCAATTTATTCGAGATGATCTTTGCCCTCTCTAACTTTCTGTCCTGGAGTAACAAGTTGTCTCACAGTTTCATGTACAATTTCATTTTCAAGTCTTTTTTTCACTGCTCTTTGGACTGTTATAGCTGAAACTCCTCTCACGTACCAAATGTCTTATGGATTGAGCTGGATCTGTTCTAATTAATCTCATTAGCTCTAAGTTGAAATGATGATCCTTCTTCCTATTGTGACCTCCTAATCCAGTCTTCCTCTCTACTGTTCCCTCTTTTTTTAAACTTATTCACCATTCTCTTGATGATTCTTGAATGGACTTGATGAAAATCAGAGTACGAATGCTGGTACCATTACTGAAGACCTGAATGATATATTCCTCTCACCATTTCTCATTTGGGAAGAGAGGGTGGCTGACACAAAATGATTTTAACCTGTTCTTTTTTCTAGCTGAATAGCTCAAAAGATTTTTCAGTGATTTTTATGACAAATGGTGTCAAGATGGCTAAATGTATTATCTGAAAAAAGAAAACTCAGTTTAGTGTTTTTTTTTTAGATATTAAACATTTTGTGTGATGGCCAATTATGCTGTTGCATGATTTGAACAATTTTGCTCTTATACCCAGTACATGACTAAAAAAATGTCAAAAATTAAAAGAAAACAGTTAAATTTATAACCTCCTGTTATTTAAAATATGTAATACATAAATTTATCCCTAACTGAAATAATTTAAATATTACATTAAAAAAAGAATTCAGCTACATCATTTACTCATATCTGTTTATATTTCTGAGATGAGATATTTTAATTATTTACACTGTTGTCCTCATCTTTATTGCCATATTCACAACATTTCAGACAATGTACACTCTGGCCTTTTTCAGGTGACAAATTTCAAACTAAACCCTTTATTTCATCCACCAGGGCAGATTGCTCTAGTTACACATGCCATGCCTCTTCTGGATGTTTCAATTATCTTCCTTTAACTCAAATCTCCAAATTTTTGTTCACCACTGTAATAGCCAGGTATTGAACTCACAACTCTTTGGGTCAAGTCACCAGATCCAACCAGTGCAAGGACACACCTAATGGATTGGATACAGTGACTTGAAAAAAATTGACATGCCACTAAACAAACAAAAAATGATGATGATATCTGACAGTTAAAAATCATTACCTTTTTTAATAAAATTAATTTTTATTTGGTAGTAAGCCCAAAATGCAAATTAAAAATTGGAGATACCAAAATTAAACAAGTGTAAAAATTTAAATATCTAGGAAATATGGATGGAAGATGTGACACCAAAATTCAAAAGGTATATTGGGATAGCACAGGATGTCTTCCAAAAGCTAAACAAACTATTGAAAAACAAGAAAATTTCATTGGAAACAAAGTAAAGAGTACTAAACTGTTATGTAATACCATACTCCTATATGGTAGTGAATGCTGGACCGTCTCATCAAAGATGAAGAATGACTTGAAGCAACAGAAATGTGGCTGAACAGAAGAATGCTGAGAATCCCAGAGACTGAACACATGGGCAATGACAGTTTTAGAAAAAATGGAAACAAAAGCACACTTATATATAGCATCACAAAGTGATACTTGAAATTTCTATGGCACATAATGAAGAAAGTGAACTTGAAAAATTTGACACATGATTTATTAAAGACAAGAGAGAGACAGAGAAAAGCAGCACATGACCTACCTAATGAGCTTGTGTAAATGGTTGTTAGAACAGGGAATAAAGAGGGTGGAAAAAAGACAAAACTACAAAGACAGAAAGTTGTGGAGAACCATGATCACCCAGGTCTTGAAGGGAATGGTATATAGATGAAAAAGTAATATGTATATCACATTCTCCTTGAGCAGCATTTCTCAACCAGTGCATCTGGCTGCACTAATGTGACCTGAAAGGTAGCCAGGTGCATCCCAAGTTGACAGAAGATTAATTTATGCATTATTTTTATATTTAAAAAAAATTTTATTTTTAAAAAGCTACAGACACCAAGCACATGGCTTCTATGTCTAAGTCAAGACATTGTCATTTGATATTTTAAACTGGATGCTAATTTCCTTAATCTTTAAGAAGGAGTGGATAATCCTTTCCCTTTTGTCTTCAAGGGATTTATTCAGTCAACATTGGCTACTCTTAAAAAAAAAAAAAAAAAAAAAAAAAAAGCAGATTCTTCATTAATTCCTTTAAATGAAATTTTACTTTAACAATTAAAAAATAAATACAATTTATCCAAAGACAACTGTCATAATTGATCATTCTATCTTAAATAAATCAACAATGTCTTGTGGCAAATTTTAAAATCAACTTGAGATTTTTCTTGTTAAAAAGTTGAAAATCTTAACACATTCAACATTCTGAATAAAAAAAAAAAATAGTGAATTTTATAGTGTTTTTTCAAAACTTAGCATGAGCAAAAAGTTTTTTCATCCTTTAATAATCAGTTGTGATTAGTTTAATTTGTCACATATACAAATGCAAACAAGAGTGAAACATGTTAGATTGATAAATGTTTCCTATTTGTTGTTTATCTTATTCTGTCAAACTCCCATTTGTATTTGATACCAACTCATAAATGTAGCAAATGTTGATAAAATAGTGAGGGTGACAAAGTGTTGCCCAGAGACCCCTCCCCCACCAATCAGCTCCATTCCTACTTAGGAGACAGTATGCAAGGAAAGTAATTTCTAAACTGACCGCTTTGATGCAAAATTTTCAGAATTTAAATTATTTATTCATTATGTGTGTGCATAACTGTTTTTAATTTAACACGGTTTGGATCCTGTGAGTTCAATCACTTTCTCTTTCTTTACACCATCAGTATATAAAATAAATATGTCTGAGTGAGAGAGAATGAAAAAGCAAAATAGGTTATGCGTGGTTATGTGAGTGTTTTTGAGTTCAAATTAAATCAAGAAAAGATGAAACATTTTTAAGAGTGGCACCATGTTGGCTTCCAAATTTAAACAACACAGAATGGAAATAATAACATCTTTTGTAGTATTTCAAAAGTTTCTACTCCTTTGTACTAAATTACATGATGAACTGAGGGAAATTCATTTTTCATTAAAAGTATGAAACTTTTGCTTTAGCAATGAACACTCAAAACAAAAAAATATTATGAAGTTAGAGAATGATTGTT
Source organism: Acanthosepion pharaonis (assembly GCA_903632075.3). Classification (NCBI taxonomy): domain Eukaryota; kingdom Metazoa; phylum Mollusca; class Cephalopoda; order Sepiida; family Sepiidae; genus Acanthosepion; species Acanthosepion pharaonis. The sequence goes on along the minus strand of CAHIKZ030000807.1, from coordinate 1,054,237 downwards.
TTGATTAATTTAATTTGGCTTGCATTAATAACAATTTGGAGAAGACAACTAAGTGTGGACAATCATTAATATTCAAGTTATGAATTTTTAAGGTTTCTTTATTTTGGATGTGTGGATGGTAGCTTGGAAAAAAACAAATCGGAGAGGTAATTTCAATTTCCAGTTGGGTTTGATATATTCACTTATGTGCAAATACTCTTGGGAAAAGTATGAATTCTTCATTTATTCCCCCAGCTATGGGTTAAATAGAAAAAATTTCAATGCCATACTTAAAAAAAAAAAAAAAATTTTTCTTAACATCCAACACAGGTTTCAGGTTTAAATAACCAACAAAAAGTTAAAAAGCTATAAAAAAAAAAACCCCACTAAACTGTTATGTAATATCAGTAATCCTCTCTGAAATTTGCTGCTGGACAATCTCTTCATAGAAGAGACTTGAATCAAAAGAAAGGTGGTTTTAAAGAAGACCATGGACTAAGCATATGAGTAAATAGGAAGTTTTAAAGTATATTGAAACAAAAAGGACACTTATACTTAACATCAGATCCATCTTGCATGTTTACAAATCTACCATTTGTCTGTGCTCTAAATACTGCTGACATATCTGGTTTAGTGCTCCTGCTGTTCATCTTGAAGTTCTTGACAAAATCCAAAGAAGGATCTGTAATGTAATCAATCCTGACTTGGTATCTTTTCAGTCACTTTCTCACGTGATGTGACTATCCTCTGTCTTTTCTAAAAATATTTTCATGTCAACTGCTCTGATGAGCTTTTTTCCCCTCATGCCCTGACTATATGAATTTAAGCGTGCTACTAGATTGGCACCTAGGTCCCACCCAGTTGAAATAGCTAAGTGCAAGTACCACTCCAACTACAACAGCTTCTTTTCTCACACTTCCTGCCTATGAGACTCTTCCATTTACTTGCTTCCCTGATAACTACAATCATCAAAAATTTAAATGCAACATCAATTGCCATCTTCTATCTTCTTGAATCCTGTTTAGCTTTTGTCCTTTCCTCAATCCTCCCTATAATCAGTCTTTCCTTTCACTCCCTATAACCCCTGCATACTAGTAGTATTTCCACCATGCGCTTGGGCGTGGTATGATTTTAAAAAAAAAATGTGATAGTTAAAATTTCTAGGGCACATAACAAGGAAAGAGTGCTTGGAAAATTGGATACTCACAGGACATCTCAAACACAAGAGGGACAGAGGAAAGCAGCAAATAGCCTACCTAATAAGCTTAGGTAAATGGTTTACAGAAAAGATGGTAGGAGGGCTGGCAAAAAGATAAACCTTATTACAAAGGACAGGAAATTGGAGAGAGCCATGATCAGACATATCTTGAAGGGATACATTATGCTCCATACTTTTGATATTGTGCCACATCTAATCTACACTTAGAAAATCAGCATCTGGAAGGGACATGGCAGATGTAAGAAGAATCAAATGTTAAGACCAGAGTTTGTGTTTTTTTGTACTAAGACCACTAATGTCCATTGAATTTTAAATTTAAATTTAACCTCATGGTAATTGCTCTAATGAAATTTCCACTATGATACCTACCCTTTAAGAGTTTAAACACAGTACTAGATTGGCATCAAGGTCTTATCTTTTTACAGTTGAAATGACTAGATGTAACCATATGTTCTATACTAACAGTTTCTTCTATTGCACGTCTCTCTTCCAGCTTCTTGCTTCCTAGTCAACTGGGACCTTCAAAAATTAAAATGCAATGCCAGTCATCTTCTGTCTTCTTAATTTCTTGTTCTTTTATTTTACTCTCATTAATAGTACATTTTCTAATATTTTTTTATACTCCATTACCCCTTGCATCTTAGTGGCTTTATTGCCTTTCTTGGGATGAAATAATAAAAAAGCCAAAACTAAGTAGATCTTTGCTTTATTAGTTTGTATACAATGATCACACAAGAATTTGTGTGTGTGAGAGTTCTTGTGTAGATAGAACACATTAGCCTGGGAGAGCAGTCCACTAAAAGATGATAAACTCTAATTTCAAACCTCCACTGTGTGACAGCAAATAATATGAACCAGATGGATCTCCTTAGCAGTCTGTTTCAGAAAATAAAACCCTCCATTGCAAGAGTATAAATATCAGGTTGGTATTTGGCATGAATAACTTTATGGAGGAAGAAAGGCTTCTTTAAACCTGCTTGTATATAAATCTTTCTAACTATGGTGATGAGGTATGACACTCTTCCAAGTTGCTCTAAGCTGACACAGAAGAGGAGTCTAAGAACATAGTAGGTAGTGTTGGACCTCTGGGCCCTCACCAGGCAATCAGGATCAGCAGAGCATGAACTGATGTGACAGATGATTAGGAGAACTTCCAACAACTTTATCTCTCTTAAACTTTGTTCTTACATCAATTTACTCAAGTTGACTAAGTAGATTATGCATCATTTTCTTGTGTCCATCTTACCTTCAATCTCTATGAGTAACAGATTTTCCAAGCATTCTTTCCTAATTATGTGACCTAGAAATTTCAACTGCTTCTTCCTGATGTTAAGTATGAGTTTGCTTTTTGTTTCTATTTTCTCTAAAACTTCGTCATTGCTCGCCTGTTTGGTACATGGTGTCTTCAGGATCCTTCTGTAGAACCACATTTCTGTTGCTTCAAATCTTTTTATCATCATTGGTGAGGAGATTGTCCAGCATTCACTGCCATATAGGAGGAATAATTAACCAATGCAAAAAAAAAAAAAAAAAAAAAAAAAAAAGTGTTGTAATCTGTTTAAATAAAGTTGGTTTTCTTGATTCTGCAAAACTTTAAAGTGGTAAATGCTTGAAACAGAAAACATTCAAAACAGACACAGATTCTATTGCGGATCTGCTCTTACAAGTTTTATTTTTGTTCTTAAAATGTTGAACTGACAAGTACACTTTGATCTCAGATGGAAAAAGAAGAAAGATTTCCTTAGCACTATGAAAATTCTTAATGGAATAAAATAATGTCATAAATGTTTATTGGGCTGATACTAAAATTCCTAGTGTTATCTTCCACATAATGTTAGCAAAATCTTCAAAATGACTGATGCCTCTTCTGCAAGGCAATAAAGTCACTAAGAGATAAGGGGTTACTGAGTGTAGAAGAATTAGAAATTAATGAATAGGAACAAAAAGAGTAATCAGGAGTACAGTAGATAGTGATTAACATTGCATTTAAATTTTTGCAGATTAAAGTTAGCTGGAATGGAGTTCCAAAAGCGAGAAGTGTGAGAAAATAAACTTAACAGTTTACAGTTACATCTAGCCAGCTCAACTGTAAATTGATGAGATCTTGAAGCCAATCTAGTGCTGAACTTAAATTCATAAAGCCTAGATACCATAGTGAAGAGCTGATCTAAACAATTACCATAAAAGTATTTATAGAAAAGGCAGAGGGAGGCAACCTTATAATTTTTCCAATTAAAAAAAACAAACAATAAAAACTGTTTCAGTCTCACTTTCTTTAACTATTGTTGATGACATCACTTTGGCCATATACCAAAACTTTTAGCTTTATATAAAATACCTAGATGAAGCCAATGCAATCTTGCCGAACACACTGATAGTGCATTTTTTGAAAATGACAGATGCAGTGAAAAATGCTTGAAGGAAAGCAACGGAACAAAACATGAACTTGCCAGATCAAATGGTGATTTCTTCCAACATTAGGGAATGCTGGTTCATACCCTACTCGAGAACACATTTTCTTTAAGTTTTTTCAAGTGCACAGACCAAGAGATGAAATACACTGTTTCAAATAAAAAACAGAAAATATATTTCAAACACTGGTATCTAGTAAAAATAACATTGAAGTAATAAAAATGTCTTACTATTTAGTGACACTTTCTATTGGTGTGACACTTAGATGGACCCGCTTTCTGTCAGCACGCTGCTTAGATGGACCCACTTTCTGTCAGCACGCTGCTTAGTTGAATTTCTTACTTAATTTTGATGTCAATTTTCATCAACACTTTACATCCTATTTTCTTACAATTATTGGTCCGTTCTTTTTTTTTGCTTTGTCTACCTTATCAGTGGTCTTAAACTAGTTTTAATATTTTCAAGACAAGACCTCAATTATCATCCAATATATATAATCAGTGTTCATCTGGCTTATAAGAATACACATTTTCTAGAGCCAGTTTCATAGTAAAAAAAAAAAAAAAATAGCATTTTTCTAAACTTGATAGTTTTTGTCTTTTAGATCTGATTAGTAGTAAATGAAAGATAATTTCAGAGTTGCTCCTGTTATCAAAATCATTACCATGACTATGATGCTTGTATCTTCAGTTCTAAAAAAATAAATAAATAAAAAAGAGAAAATATTGCCCAGATTGTCAGTATTTATATAATTAGGCATCTCTAAATGTTTCTTTTAACAAAAAATAAAAAGATTCTAAATTTTCATTTTAATCAAAAGAAAAAAATAGAAAGAAAATTGTTACTTTGTTCTCAGATTAATTATGTTGGTCAAACTCACAAGGGTATTTATTCTTGATACAATATGTATAAAAATTTGATTTATGTTCCTTTAAGAATAAAGATCTATTCTATTATTCAATAACATGTCAATTTTTCTTTGCTTTGTACTCATCTGACAGGCTACATTGCTTTGAGTGAGTGAAGCCTGCGAATCTGTGGGCCACACTTCAAACTTTGTGGATTGGCACTACAGAATCACAAACAAAGAACTGTACCAAATAACAGAAACTACATCACTTGAGGACTTTCAACAGTAGCAATAACTAAAATGGATATCACATGTAACATTAAGAGAAAATAATGATGTTGACTTTCCACACTACTTCAAACAATAGGTTAGGAAGGAAACCCCCATCAGTACTGGAATAATGTTATAACAGCTACTGGATTTGAGAAACCTATTTTTCTTAAAAAATTTTTAAGAGAAAGCTTTCATAACTTTTAACTGACAGCAGCACTGGCTACTCAGTCAGGGAATGCTGAATGTTTCCTTATAAGGAAACAATATTACCATTATCAGATACAAAAAGAGAATTAAAACCAAGCCAAAAAACCCCCAAAAAACAAGCAAATGAAAGAAATGCATGAGTCAGTATAAAGCATAAATATCAAAAACTGGGCTGACTTAAAAGAAGCAGACAAAAATGGAGCTCATGATGTTAATATTCAATATTACTTCAAATAAAAGGTTAGAAAGGAAGCCCCCACCAATGCTGGAAAGAGCACTAACAGCCACTGAACTTGAAAAACCTATTTTACTGAAAAATTGTCTTAAGTGAAAGATTTTATAAATTGACAATAGCACTGTCTGCTTAGTGATTGCCGAATTTTTCATTATAAAGAAACAGCATTTATCTCTTTCTGGCTGTATCTAATGTTCTATCCAAAAGTTCAGGGATTTTCTAAGTGTTAATGTATTTTCTAAGTGTTAATGTATTTTCCCTCAGTATGAAATCTCAGGTCTTTTTCCACAATTTTACCTCTTTTAATAACAGCAACTTGACTTGAAAAACCTATTGTCCTGAAAAATTGTTTTAAGAGAAAGACTTATTTTATAAATTTTGACCAAGAACAGCACTGGCTGCTTGGTTAGTGAATGCCAAATGTTTTCTTATAAGGAAACAGAATTACTATTACATTATCAGATAGTAAAAAAAAAAAAAAAAATCAAACAATGCTTCTGACTTTTGTGTTGTGTAAGTATTAAGTTCTCTAAACCTTTTTCCTGCATTACATATCCCAACAATTTCAGCTATCTCTTTCTGATTGTTACAATGGTCATCCAAAAAGTTCTAAGCCTCACCCAGATGGAGTTTGAGAAGTAAGATTGTTTTTCACTATTTTTCAATATATTCCCCCCTTGTCAACAATACACTTGGTCCAACAATGCTTACACACTGCAATTCCATTAAAGAAGAAGATGGCATCTTGGGCCTCCAAAAGTTCCTCTACAGCACACATGATCTCATCATATGAGCAACAGGGTTTTAGAGAAAATGGAAACAAAAAAGGAAAAATATTTAACATCAGGGAGAGACAATTGAAATTTCTGGGGCACGTAATGTGGAAGGAGAGCTTGGAAAGTCTGATACCCACAGAACAAATTGAGGGAAAGAAGGATGGAGGAAAACAGCATGTAACATATTTGGTGAGTTTGAATAAATGGATAGGTAGAAAAGGGTTTAGGAGAAATAGTGAATAGACAAAATTTATTAAGAGCTACAAGGTACAGGAAGATGAGGAGGGCCATGATCGCCTACATCATGAAGGGACACAGCACATAAAAAAGAACAACAACTAGATTGGCAGCAAGGTCTCATCATTGTACAGCTGAAATAGCTAGATGTAACTAAGTTCTATGCTAACAGTTTCTTCTCTCACACTTCTCACTTGTGCAAATTTCTTCCAGATTTTTACTTTCCATTCAACTTTGATCTTTAAAAATTTAAATGCAATGTCAATCATCATCTTGTTTCCTTAATTCTTGTTCCTTTATTGTTTTTTTTCTCATTCTCTAATACTCAATAACCCCTTGTGTCTTAGAGGTTTATTACCTTGCTTGGGGTGAAATGATTTAAAAAAAATGAATAAGCTTAGCTTATTATTAGTACAAAGTCAACAGTATAAGGTTCCCAATTAGGATTAAACTACCTTGTTAACCATTCCTCTACAACATTTCAGAAACCTGGTTATTTTTACCTAGACCAACATTTAACCTTTTTACTCTTGTGGAATCCTTGAAATAGTTTTAACATCTCAGAGAAGCCCTGCATAAAAATTATTATATACCATTATCAATATCTGTCTCATTTTTTTTATCATTTTTCACGTGGTAAACATAATATATAGACACTATGCATGCATTCTGTACTTGAGTGAGTCACTCAATGATAAATGAATCTGCCATGTACAGGTCCTACCCCTGAACATGATGTATAAAACCTAACCTTGCAAATCCTCCAAAAGCTTTCATTTTTAACTCATTTCAGCAGATATTCCATGAGCAATTTAAATCTTACTTATTATAAAATTCAGATTGCGTGTGTGTGTTTATATATTGGATAAGATTTCCTACATTTTTCAACCGATTTCAACAAAACTTCACAGGACTGCATAAAATTACCTTGTGGTGGTTCTGACAGCACCAAAAATTGGAAAAACAATTGTTTTTGCACAAAATCAATTTGAAAACACAATAAAACACGATTCTGTTGCCAGAATGAAAGGGGGACAACTCATATCGAGTTATACTTATTATAAAACTCAAGTTGTTTGTATGTGTGTGTGTTCGTTTATATATGGGATCGGATTTCCTACATTTTTCAACCGATTTCAACAAAACTTCACTGTTTTTTGGCAGGTAGTGTTGCTTATTGTCTTGCACACTTTTTCTTTATTTTTACATTCAGAATGCTTTAAAAATTCCATTTACAAGACAATTGTTTATAAAATTCTATTCAATTGGTAAACTCATAATGATTGAAAACAATGTTTTTGTTTGGGTTTGACCAATTCATAAAAAAAAAGAACAAAAAAAACTAATTAAGACATGTGTGTCCACCAACCTTAAACAATAATCTTTGTCAATTTTATTTTTCAGTCTTTATGATGGTCGATACTTGATCTATCTCTTACTGTTTCATCCTCAGGCAATGTCGAGCTCTACTGCTAGTAAGTATATAAGCCTTGGGCATAAGCATCAAATTCATTATATACATATAAGCATACACATACATTTACTTACACAGAAAACTACAAAATATTACATATAAGCTTTTTTCTACCTACATTTATATGTATTATAAATTAAACTAAGCACAACAGACTATTAGAAGATGTAAAAATTTTGCACATTTTTCATTGCAATCAGTGAATTTGTTTTATTCATGCTAAGTCTCAAAAAAAAAAAAAAAAAAAAGATATTTAAAATTCACAATTTTTATCCATAATTTTGAATGTGTTAAAATTATTCAACTTTTTAAGAAAAATCTCAAGTAGATGTTAAAAATTGCTGCAAAACATTTAAGATGGAATGATCTGTCATATGTCTAATTTGTATTTTTAGATACATTGTATTTATTTTCAGTTTTTCTAATTGTTCACCTATATTTCATATTATTCATTATTTTACATAATTATGTTATAACACTACTTTATTGAAAATTGAGATGTAGTAGAGTTGGGGACCACATATCATAGATTCACGGGGTCATGTTATAGATTTGGTGGGCCCTGTATCATAGATTCAGTCAGGGCTCATTAGACCTTTGCACTGGTCCTGCTGTTCACAAAACAGAGAAAAAATACTTTCCCTATGATTATTATAATTTTATTTAAATAAGAGGTTGAAGCTTTTCTTTACCAAGGATTTTCCAATAATATGCTATATGTGTACAAATATTACTCAATAAGGCATTGTGGAAAACAAAAGTTACCAGTAATGGACTCTTCCTATAAGGGTGGAAGCACTGATGTTGGTTGCTCAGGAGATTTGACTGAATTTTTGTTTTCTCCCACCAGGTTAAAATGCGATTGTGCTTTAAGCTTAAAGGATTCCTGTTAAATGAAGTGGCTGCTATTAATTGTTATCACTCATTTGTTCTGTTACTACTGTAGTTACCTGGGCATTCTATGCGTTTTTCTTATTTTTTGAAGATAGAACCATCTCCATCAAAAATTAGTGGAATTTTTGCCACAATTAGCCTATTTATCATAGTTTCTTGCAGAACCCCTAATGAAATTTTAGGGTTCCAGGGAACACTGGTTGAGAATCACTGATCCAGTCTAAGAAAAACACTTGAAAATTAACATTCTACCAACTCAGGTAGTATTTAGAAGTGATCTTAAAATTCACTTAAAAAAAAAAAAAAAAAAAAAAAAAAAAAATAAATAAATAATCAAAGAAAAATCCTAAAGAGAAAATTTTAATTGGAAGAAACGGAATTAATGCTCAGATTATTTTTTAAAGAAGTATTTAAATAGGTAAATATTAAATGCTTACAAATAAGGCATATTCCTAAGTGTCAATACTAAAAAAAAAAATTAAATAAATAAATACCATCTCAAGATATTAACTAAAATAAAAAACTAATTGTCAAATGAGAAAATTAAAGGTGATAAATATCTAAAAACATAATTATTTAAATAGTGAAGTGAACAGCTGGATAATCTGAAAATCTTATCCTCCTTTAAGAGACTAAAACTAGGTTTGATAATAAAATAACTTGAAATTAAAAAAAAAAAGTAAAAAGAAGGCAAACTAATGAAAATGGAGACTCATTAAATTTTGCAGCTGGTTTAATCAGTCATTTTCTATCTTTATTGATATGAAAGTGACGCAACACCGAAGTCTGTGATGTTTAGCTGCCGACTGCATTCATAACACATATGAATAATTAAAATTTGGTGAAGGTGCCAAAGTTGATTGAATGATTAAATTATAAATAAAAGCAGAAAAACGCATTCAGTTTATGCTGAATTCTTCATTTTTCTGCTAATCATCTTTATCTTCTAATGATTTTGATTTCTTTGAAAGGGTCATTTGATGACAGTTCTGCAGATGTACTGTTTGTTGCAAAGTCTCTATTGAACACATTCCTCGCACATAAATAGAAAAGCAAATACCAGGGTACCCTACTGATTTAATATTCTTCTTCATAGATATATGGAAAGTGTGTTCACATCAGAATGTCCCCAGTGTGGATGGGTGGTAGGATAATTATTTTATCAGAACCTCAGGAATAAAACAAACTGACTCAAAGGTTTAAAATAAATATATTTTTATTTCTTTTCTTTAGACTGACGAGCGAGTCCTTTGGTATTTGGCATAGCAAAAAGTTAAGTTTGTTAATAAGGCAGATATTGGTAGCAGTCTGTAGAAATGTCTGTTTTGATAGCTTAAAGTCAGACTATGAGGGATAGTAGTAATCTCAGTAATTAGGTCATTGTCAATCTACAGTGTTTTTCTCGGCCCTGAGCAGGGAGCATATATCAGTAGCAAATTATCTCTTGACTGCTTCTTCATGGTAGCATTCTTTTGTTCCATCCTATCCTCGTCCCATCTGCCTCTAGCCCAGAGGTGTCAGGTTTATATCCTTTTCACCAGGCTCAAGAATTTGGTGCAAACATTAGTTTCGGCTAACAACAAAAGCCTCTTTGTGTCAAAGTTTTTTGATTGGCCTAAATTAGTTTCTTTTCTGGCATTCATTTCTTTTACATTTTTTTTTTTTTTTTTTATATAATGGAAGTTGTGTGTAGAGCCACCCTGATTTTTTATATTTTTTTGTCACAAATAAGTAAGCTATGATCCTACAAACTTCCGGTGTTTTTTTTTTTTTCAGTCTTTTCTTCTTTCTCCTCTTTTTATTTGAGGGTTGCCTTCTTGTTAGTTGAGAGAAGTTTAGAGAGAGAGAAAGAGAGAGAAAAAGATAAGGGTTTTAAAGGAAAGCCTTATTTTTATTTCACTCTTTGATTGGATGCCCTCCAAATATCAATGCCCAGGGCTGTCACATCCTCTGGCTCCTTTCTACACACTACTGACTGCCATTAATTTTAAAATAAATCATTAAACTTCATCTGTCTTTTTTGTGAGGGTGGTAGGTGGGTGGCAACATTAGCTTTTAAAATAACACTATAAACATATGTCTTATATTTGTGTAATATAGTAATAACTCTTTGACTCATTCTACTTTAGTGCTGAAAACATTTTATTGTGATGGATAGTTACAAGCGAGAGGGGAGATGGGATGTGCCAATTTTATTACTGCAATGTGAAAAAAAGTCTATAATAAGTAATAGATCATTACAAAAGTGTATGTCCAATTAAAAACAAGAAAAAATTTTTAGTTAGGTACATAGTCTCTCCCCAAAACTGTAATTACGGTCCATTCAGCAGAGTTAAAAACCACAGGATGGCGCTGTTAGTGTTGAATATACACATTATCCTTTAGTGGACGTCTGCAACAGAGGAAAGCTAGCTGAATTAGAGACGAATGTACTTGGAAATGTGTATGTATGTATGTATGTATGTATGTATGTGTGTGTGTGTGTGTGTCTGTGTACAGGTTGATTATCCTTTATTCCAAAATCCGAAAGTTTCCAGGTGATGACATGACTTGCAACAAATCGAAAACCAGCTACCAAAACAGACATTTCCCCAAACTGCTACCTTCGTTCGTCGATTACTTACCAGGTGTTTTGTGCTCAGTAAAGGTATTAAAATGCCCAAACGTTTTGCATTTATATATTTTTTGTAAGTAGTGGTCATGTTTTTGTACACATGCAGAAAGTACAAAAACATTTTTTACGTGAAATCTTAATTCCGCCGCTTAAAAATCAGTGTGAGCATTACATGACTAGCATCATTACCTGTAGTGTAACTATATGTACACAACATTTATTAAATTTTATATAAAATTACTTTCAGGGTAAAACTACATTCAGTGAATATGTACAAGCTGTGTTATGAAACGCAAAGCTTTTACATTTCAATGGAACCCAAGTATAAACATGATATCCCTCTACAGTAAAGGAATATCATGTTTATGCTTGGGTTCCATTCCCAAGCTGCCCCATTTTATAGATGCTATAGCCTGTATTCCAAAATTTAAAAAAAAATCTGAAAGCCTAAGCAATTCCGGTTCCAAAAATTTCGGGTAAAATTTTCAGATTGTATGATATATTGTAAAAGCTCGTACCCGATTATAAAATTAAAAACAAAAATTTACATACTCACAAATAAACATTCATTAGTCAACGTTTGATAAGCTTGTTGATGCCATTTTCGTAAATTGTTCTGTAGAGACTGGAACAAATGAAAATGCGAATGAGCCAAGTCAGGAGAATACAGTGGTTGTTGGAGGGTTTTCAATTTCAACTCTTTGAATTTCTACAAGGTATGTTTTGCAACATCTGGTCTTGCGTTGTCATGGTAAAAAAAAAATTAAATCTCTTCAATTGGCCAAAATTTGCCATTTTCTTGAATAGCCACATTGAGATTGGCGGGTTGGTCACAATACTTCTTCTTTGTAATTGTTTTACGGACTGGAAGAAGCTCAAAGTGAATTATTCATCTGCAATCCCACCAAACAAATATCGAAACCATCATCGGATGCACGATCGCTTTAGCCACAGTTAATTCTCATTCCCAAGCTTGTTCCCAGCTCTACTTGTGCGAACCTGTTATTGGAATTTTATGAGCTCATCGTCACGTTGTTAGCTGCAATTCGAACAAACAAATTTTAAATTGTCTACAAATTGTAATCTTATAATCAGTTAGGGATGTAAATAAAGGTTAATATAAATTTCATGAACTTCTGAACTTGCTAGAGCCAGATACTTAGAATATTTAAGAAATAGTTATTCCCTGGAAAGATGCGGAAGAAAAGCTAAATGACTTCAGTAAAATTTTTCAACACAATATTCCCATTAATGATTTTCGTGACTATGTGGAAAATGACTTTTAAAAAAAAAAACTTTCATAATCCTGTAATTCTTCAAAGTGTACAAAAAGCCAAAACTATTATCAATACGATTGGTATCAGTTCTTCAGAGGCAGAAAGAGGTTGTTTTTTTTCAAGAATGAATATTATAGTCAGATAAAAGAAACTGTCTTACAGTGGAAAATGCAGCAAATTTGATGACAGTTAATCTTATTGGTCTCCCTGTAGATTTATGGGATGCCACTGCTTTCGTTAAACATGGATTAGGAAAAAAAAATCAGTGCTGATGACAACAGAGTGAGGCAAAAAACTGAAGACTATGATGACAATCATTTTTTTAAAATGGAAGATCATGAATAAAAGATTTTAAACCATTTTGTTTAATTATTTTTCCTTTCAAAATGATAAAGAGAAATGTGATGCAGATTAATTTTGGTATTTTTGAATAAGTGCAAGAAAAATTTGCTTTATTCCTAAATTATATCTATATAGTAAAGTACAGACTATGGAAAAATGAGGGAAGGGAACCCGTTGCTATTGAGGCCTGTTGTTGAAAGAACCCGTTCTTAAAATTTTTGAATCCCACCACTGGTCGAACGTTATCATAAACGATTCATTTTTTTATCGTCTGTGACATTTCTGTAAAGAATGGCTCTTTTTATCGTGTAACAATAACATCAATGAACTCGCCACAGAAACTTGATTTTGTTCTATTCCGTTAGAGACTAGTACCAACGTGTCGAATTTGGAAACGAACCTAAGTCTCTTCAAATGGCAAAAGGCAGTTGAAATATAGATTTTCAAATTCTCAGCAATCTCTTCCGTCGAAATCTTCGGTTTATTCGCCACAATGGCAAGCAGAGCGTCTTCATCGACGTCGGAAGGCCGACCAGAGGTTGTTGATCATTTGGGTTCGTTAAAATTACCCTGACGCGCTCTGATAAACCAACTTCTGATCATCCAAAGAATTGGATCCAGACCCAAATAAACTATCTCGTTTTTTGTCGCAATTCCAACCCAACGCTTACTCCTTTTCAAAATTCATAGGGCATAATATGGCGAAAGTACAATTTTTCATCCTTCATTTTTAAGGTGTTATGATTGGCTTTGCTTGACTTTGGTTTTCGTTCGTAAAATACAGCATATAATTAATCACAACAAAACGTGAGACATTTTGTAATATAATCAGAAGGATTTATGATCCGAAAGATTCTGTTGTACAAGCTCGGTGGATTAAGAAAGTTCTCGTAATGTTGCAAGTAGAATATTTCCTGTTTATGTTGGTGAATGAATAGATTTTTTGGGGAGTGATAAGTGTATCAGTAAAGGAAGGCGATATTTAACAAGTGAAAATGATATTTGGATAAATTGACTTATCTGTGGTCTTCATATTTGAAGCTGCTCAATTCAAAGTTCTCTTCTTGCAAGAGACCGGCTGAAAAAAAGGAAGTGCTCTAAATTTCCCGCCAGTAGTATGTTTTCATTTGCACTATGGAATCATGGGAATTAGAATTTTCTTCTTCTTCTTCTTCTTATTATTATTATTATTTCTGCACGTAATTGCGAGGTTACTACAAAGACATTCATTTGTGGACAAAACGTCAACATTAAAAAAAAAAAATTCCGACTCTCAAATGAACGAAGCAAGATCTGAATCTAGCACCCACCTTAAATCAGCACCAAAACAAACGCCACTGTTAACTTGCAGTCATTTGATATTAACAATGAAAATTGGGCACAAACTTTTGCAATGATCTGGTTATACAAACGAACAGAAATAATATGTATTTCAAATCAAATATAAAAAAAGACATTATAATAATCTTCTTAATGTGCCGTGTCCCTTCAGAATGTAGAAAACATTTTTATGACTAAGAGGATCACATAAAAAAGTAGATAATCAGTAATTTTGAAAACTTAATGTTACATTGCATGCTAATAGGAATATATACTTGACAAACAAGGTGGATAAAATAAATAAAGGTTTATTGTAAAAAAAACAGTACAATAAGTAAAGGTAACAGTTATGCACAAGGTTATCGCAAGTCAATCCAGTAGTGAGTGCTACTATTGGAAAGTCGGTAGTTCTCGTGTAAGTCTGAGTTGTACTCAACAGATCCCAGCTAGTAATATTTACCAACCTCCCCATGGGGTAGGATGTGGCACAAGGCTGAATTTAATGAGGGGCAATCCGAGACCATAGGCTCGGCCCAAAATTCCCTGTAAACCCTGCATAAATGGGTTCGGGTCTGTCTACCTCCCCAGACGAGACTCTGCCCTTTGGCATAGCCTCGTCCAGGTTCCTCTCTGCCCAAAGGCAGAGAGTTCGACAACAGCTAAGAGCTGAGTAACAGATATCAGCTAGTCGGTATTTACCTGCCTCTCCATAAGGAAGGATGTGGCACAAGGCCAAGTTTAATGTGGGGCAATCCAAGCCTGTACACCCGGCCAAAAATTCCCTGTACCCACACATAAAGATGTTTGGGTCTGTCTACCTCCCCAGACAAAACCCTGGTCTTTGACATAGCCTTATCTGGGTTCCTCTCTGTTAAAAGACAGAGAGTTCGACAGCAGCTAAGATGTGAATAACAGATCCCAGCAACTCTGTAGTCTGTTGACTTCCAGCTATTTATAGGTAGTTACTACCTACAATGTAGTTACTCATGGAGATGACAGGTTATTCCATTATATCACTTAATATCTGATTTAACGCCCCCCCACCTCGACATTTTATTTTGTGGTACTGTGTCTGTATGTTGTCTTATTTGTGTGTGCTTATTGTGAAGACTCTATTGAACACAATCCTCACAAAATCAAAAGAAAATTAAAAAACACTCAAGGAATGTAACAATATATGATTTATTTAATGTTCCTTTGCTTAGATATCTGGCCCTGGGTATAAAGTTAAACTACATCAGGCAGCAAGGCCTCTGATTGGGAGGAATGTAGAACCACCTCTTAATTGCTGTTGTTCCCAGGTCCGCCCTGATCTGGGGTAATAGCACTTGTTACGGTCCTAGCTATGGTCAAATAGTGAATCCCCAAACAAAAACAAATCACTATGAAAGTATAAAAATACATTTTTATAGTAAAAATACCAGCAATACATTTTTATATATAAAAATTACCAACAACACATATTTATAGTAAAATTAGCAACAATATAATTTTCAAGCAAAATGACCAGCAATACATTTTATAAGATAAACCAACCATACATTTTATAGGAGAATTACCAACAATACATTTTATAGCAAAATGACCAACAATACATTTTATGAAGGCATACAATTGCATTCAAAATATATTTAGTAGAAGCCATAAAATTGTGTTCAAAATACTTCCAGCATTAAATAACCCATGGTGGTGATATGATGTTAAACAAAATCAACCAGCTTAGATATCTAGTAATGTTATTTTTTCCACCAACCCCAACAAAATTTGAGTAATTGTGTGTTTGTTGCACTAAAGTCATAGCAAGCAACTTTTATACATCTGCACGGCTTTAGCAAGGGCTGTTGGGGAATGTCTGGCTCTCAGTCTTACTGGAACTGAGAACTAAACAAGAGACTAAATTTGCCTACTTGGTCTCATCAAAATCCTTACTGCCATTAATTTTCCAACCTCTCTCCTCCAGGCAGGATGGGGTAAGTCTCTAACTGATCTATTGCTACATCGAAAGTGTTCAGACGAACAACATTCCTTTGTTCTGACAGGTCTAACCTTCACAGCTAGGACCTATCATACCAGTTACCTAGTAGCAAACCACCCACATTCCCTAAGTAATCCATCAGTGAGAAGTAAGTTCCACTTGAACAGCTTCTTCGCATGAACCACTTCCCAGGGGAACAGACTCCCAAGAGAATGTTTACTTGATCAGTACAATCTTAGCCTTTTTATGTCTAGAGTTAACTGTTATCTTCCCTCCTATTCATATAAACCCACTTAATGTAACCTTCTACCTTGAGTGGCCTCCAGGCTTTGTACAGGGTGAACCTTACTGTAAAAAAAAAATTAAATGTATAATAAAATTTTATCTTTATCCTATTTCTGAAACATTAGTTTCTAGAAATTTGATATGTCAAAAATATCAGAAAAAATCTATATAAGTACAAAGAGTAAAAAATTGTATATTTAAAATGAAAACAAAATAATGTTTACAGTTGGATAATAGATTTAAAAATATTCATTTTATCAGAGAATCAGATTTTTAAAAAAAAATATAGAATCAGGCATCTTTAAAACTTAACATCTACAATTTTAACATCTGACTTATCCCACTCCATACACTTTTAACATCTGACTTAGCCCCCTCCATATGTGGTTAACATCTGGCTTAGCCCCCTCCATATGTGGTTAACATCTGGCTTAGCTCCCTCCATACTATTTTAACAACTGACTTAGTCCCCCTCTATATACTTTTAACCTCTGACTTGGCCCCCTCCAGACACTTTTAATATCTGCCAGCCCCCTCCTTACACTTTTAACATCTGACTTAGCTTCATAATCTTTTAACATCTTATAAAACAGAGCTCTAAATCTATAACTTTGCAAAGTTTCATTAATGTATTCAATATTAACAGGAGGCTAGAATCTCTTTCTATAATTGTTATTGATAAGAACATAGCCTATCCTTCACAACTTGTCAGGTGTAATCCATAAATCTGGAAGATTTTCTTTGTTCTCACGGATTACATCAGGACTGAAGAATTGATCAACCAGAAACATTGTGTTAAAAACAGCAACTATCCAAAGAGATTTAAGAATTTGGACAATGTTGGATATAGAACACTAAGGACAAAGTATAAAATAAACACACCTACTGTTTGATCTCTAACCTTTTAGAGTTGAATCAGATTTGTTCTCGTCTTCTGGAAAAACAGAAGCAAAAATTGATATAGATGTACTTCAACCCTGATGATTCCATTTCTGTGGCGGTACCTCCAGTTGCACTAAAAATGTAATGGTCATGGGTCATCTGGATACTTTTGTGGCAGATGTTGTGAAACAACAGCCTAGTCAGTTAAAGCATTGGTTTGTGAATTTGGTGACATAAATAGTGAGTTCAATCTCTGTGCCAGGTAGTACAGGCTTGGTTTAATTCTACCCACAATTAAAGTCAATCCTCTATTATATTTGCCTCAGTTGAGAAGCAAATAAATTCTAGCTTTTGATTCCAGGATACATAAAGTTTTTTTCTCATCAGAATCCATCTTACACATTTATAACTCTGCCATTCATCTGTGCATTGAATATTGCTGTCATACAGGGTCTTCTGTTCCTGCTGTATATTTTGTGATTCTTGACAAAGTTCAAAGAAGGGCCTGCAATGTTACTGATCCTGATCTGACATCTCAGCTTCAGCCACTTCTCATCAATGTGATTTGGCTTCACTCAGTCTTTTCTACAAATATTTTCCTGGCAACTGTTCTAATGAGCTATTTTTTTAGTGCCTCAACTGCATGAATTTAAGCATGCTTCTAAATTGGTAATTAGGTCCCACAGTTTTACTGTTGAACTAGCTAGATGCAACCATCAATACTATTCTGATAATTTCTTTTCTCACATTTATTGCCTGTGGAATTCACTTCTGATTTTTTGCTTCCCTGCTACATACAATCTTCAAAAATATAAATGCAATGTCAACTGCCACCTTCTGTCTTCCTGAACCCTGTTCCTTTATTGTCCTTTCCTGACTTCTTATCACTAAAGTCTTCTCATTCTCTTTCACACCCTGTAAACCTCATCACCTTGCTTGGAGTGAAATGATTAAAAAAAATAAGAATAAAAAATGAAATAGGTTCGACATATTGATCTTACATTGAAAGAAAGAAATGAAAAATGATTCTCTGCTATGCCATTCACAAAGCTGACACAGATAAACAAGTCTTATCTGCTTACACATGCTGGAAAAATGGATGGTTTCTTGTCCTGCTCCAGAACGTACCTGCTCCTACTGCCATGTTCTATCTTTACAAGACCAAAAATGGAGTACTGCTGCCACATTTGGGCTGGAACTGCCCAATCCTCACTTTCAAGCCTTGATAGATTTCAAAAGCATTTGCTCAGACTTGTGGAGGATGAATTATTTTCTACCCTACAACACCTATTCCATAAACAAAACATTGCCAACCTCTTGATACTCTATCGCTATTTTTATAGCCATTGTTCAGACAAACTACATTCCGGTCAAACCTTTACAACTCAGACCTACCATTTTAATGGACAGGGTTTAATGATCTTCATTCCCTTCATATTCCATTGGTAAGAAGAAAATTCTTCAGAGAGCTTCTTCCCCAGAATTATTGCAGTGGGGAACTGACTCCTGAGAGGATGCTTTCCCAGTCACTACAATCTTAACCTCTTCAAATATCATGTCACCCATTATCTATCTTACATATCCATATAATATACACCTCTTGCTCCCTCCTCGTATGCTCTTACAACATCATTTAGTAACTCTCCACCTTGATTGGCTCTTGGACCTTGTACTGGGTGAAAATAGCAAAATAAAAAATGGTCAAAAAGTCAAATACAGACATTTAATATTTTCTCATCCATGCATCAGTGTATAAATACTCTCTTAAAAGTATATATCACCAACTTCTATATATGAGAGTTGATAAAAAATATTGGGACTGTTGCTATGGTAACAGAGATAAGGACACAGAATGAGGCCTCTTGGCACAGACTGACCTTGAACTTTGTTGCGCATACACAATAGGTTATAACATTCTCACTCACTTTCACTGTTTATAGCAGTGCTTGGAAGGAAAATGTGTAGAGTGTGGTCATCTCACCACAATACAGAGTTTCTATTAGTGACTATTAATTGTGCAGCAGTTTTGGGCCAAACACAACCATAGGTTTGACAATGATCATATTGCCTAAATCTCATCTTTTGTGACTTTCCTTTTCAAAAATCAGATCACATTTGAACATTTGAAAGGAACAAGATTTCACAATGAGGAAATTCAAGAGAATGCAACAAAGTAGCTTCTTGCTATACCAAAAAGTGTCCCAGGGATCTTTCCATCAATGGAAAAGATGCTGGATAAAATGTGTGGCTTTAGAAGGGGACTACTTCAAAGTAGAATTGATATGTGCTATAGTTTTCTTCTTATAGCACCAGTCCCAATATTTTTTGATCTACTTTGTATGTAGAACTACATCTCAGATAAATGCCATTTTGAGGAGCCCAAACATGACAATCTGAAGGTGTCAAGTCAGGATTTATGCAGTGGATGCTGTAATGCATTCCAACCATATCACTGGAGTCACTTTTTTGTCAAATTGCAAGTGTGTAGGGTTGTGTCATACATTAGGATGACACCCTTACACAAAATTCTCATAGATGATTTTATGGACCACCAACTCTGAAAGTTCCACAGCCGTTTCTATCTCAATTTCTGGGATGAGGAGTTATCATTATTTACATATCAGACTATTTTCCTTATCTTTATTGTTATTATCACAATTTTTCAGCTATTGTTCTCTCCAGCCTTCATCAGATAGATGCTTGTTGATCTGTGTAACCTTGAGGGAAATTGGAACTGAAATTCTTATTTAATCTATGGGGATAGAGTGTTCTCATCCCACTGTCCATATCTAGTGATATCTCATCTTGTTCTTATTTAGTACTACTCAGTTATTGCTTGGCCTGTTTCCACCGAGTCTGTGGATGTGCAGGTGATATAATGGATAGCAACTTGGAATGAGAACTCAGAGAGCCAAGTTCAAATTCTAGTTGATATTGCTACATTCACTTACACATAAATACCCTTAGGAAAGGTATGAATCTATTGCTTCTTCCTGCTCCAGCTATGGGTTAAATAGGAACTGTATCTGGAAAAATCAATAGAATCATTGTTATTTACCAAAAAATTGTTAATGTAATATTAACTCAGAAAAAAAATATTCTTATAATCCAAAAGATTTCTGTTGTATATGGCGAACAAATTTTTTTTTTCTCTGTATGAGTTCGAATCCTCGTTGTCAAGTGTTGTAGAGTGGTTTCACAGTGGAGGCTTGTATTTGTACTAAGTCAGTCCTAAAATAGGTTCAACATACAAAACATTAGGAACTTCATATAATAGGTAATAACGCAGAGAAATCTAGTTGTGGTGGCTGATACTTTAATATCCGACTAACGGTCGTCCGGCATCGACTGACTAACCAACTCCTTGAGTGACTATTACTACTACTACTACTTATTATAGGTGGGAGAGTCTATTAACTATAGAATAGGTGTGTTCCACTATAACAATTTCTTTTGTTAATTAATTCACTTGAAGGAAGGCAATAATGGCACTAAGACACAAGGAGTTACTGGAAATGAAAGAAAATGAGAAAACTTTAGAAGGAACCAGAAACCCAACTAAGGATAAACCTCTACTCCTGTTTGAAAGAATGAGGAGATGAGTGAACTGGATGATAGGCGAACTGTTTGATATAACCCACAAAAGTTGATAAGCTGTAAAAAAAAATAAATTTATCAGTTACACTGAGTCTAAGTCTGTACTACCTGGTCCATGGATTGAACTCACTATTACTGTCACCAGATCAATGAACCAATGCTTTAACCCACTAGGCTATTGTTCTATGGTTATATAAAGAAATTCCTGCCATCTAGAAGCTAGAGCTTCAACATGTGCAATATTTTTTTCTGTTGCCAGTGAACATGAACACACTACACCAAACTGCTCACCCTGCAGATGGATGCACCCCTCTGTGAATGAATTATACCAAAACTGATAGCTGCTTCCTGTTTGTCGCATATTTCCCATATGCAGCTATAAGTTCATGAAAAACCTAGTGAGCAATTAGGATAAGGAGGCATGATTCACAAACTGCCAACCCAACCAATTCCACTTTCTCAAACTGGAATTTGGTGACAAAGAAAAATCTGGGACAATTTGCAGATCAGAAAAGATGCTGGGACCCAGTCATTTGATCAAAGGAAGCCTGCACTGAGATACTCAGCATGTCTTCCCACAGGAATTCAATACAGCACATGGCATTTTAATATACTTTTATGTGTGGATAAGTGCAAAAATTGCCTGTTCTATTGACATATTACTACAGAGAATACCCCAGACCTTACTTTGTTTGTGTAAGGAGAGGTGCTGTTTGGGAAATGGATCTTCAGTAAAGCCTGTGAATCTTGGCAAAGATCATACTTCTTTGTGCCTTGTTTACTGGCACTAGAGGATCATGAACAAAGAACTTTACCAAATAATAGAACTGACATCACTTGAGGTCATTCAACAGCAGCAACAGTTAAAATGGATATCATATGTTACTCAAAGAAAAAAATAATGATATAATCAGGAAGATGATGTGCCACACTACTTCAAATAAAAGGTTAGGAAGGAAACCTCCATCAATACTGGAAAGAGTGAGAAGAGCGACTGGACTTGAGAAAGTTATTTTCCTGAAAAATTGTTTTAAGAGAAAGATTTTATATATTCCAACTGAAAGCTGTACTGGCTGCTTGCTAATGAATGCGGAATGTTTCCTTATAAGTAAACAGTTATCATTACCATTACCATAACACTTCATTTAAGATCTGTCATTGAATGATCAGTGATTTGATAACTATTCAACTGAGGAAGCATGGATTACTGCAATGTTTCTTATTTGTTTCATCCATGCTTTGAATATTGATACCATATCTGGTCTGGTGCTCCAGCTATATATCCCAAGATTATTGACAAAATATAAAGAATGGTCATTCTGATTTCAACCATGACATGGCTTCCTTCTGTCTTTTCTCAAATATTTTCAAAGAAGTTGTTCTAATCTAATGAGTTCTCCTTCATGGTACCTCAAGCGTAAGCACATAACAGGATTGGCAATTAGGTCTCACCATTTTACTGTTGAAATGGCTCAATGTTTTAATCTATTCTAATAGTTTCTTTTCTTGTACTCTCTTCTGGTTTTCTGTCAATTATTAAAAGAAAAAGATTGATATCTTAAAAGTGATGTTTTGAAATTGTCTTACAGTCCGTGTAAGTAGGTAGATAGGTATAAGCAAATATATTAATAATGAAAGTATGTTTTAGTTTATTTTCAGAGGAGAACTCAAATGGCTTATGACAATAATCTATTAATATGCAATTTACCAGAAATTTCATGAAAAAGACAACATAATATAACGTCAAGTACCATTTTGATTCTTGTAGCTTTAGATATTCTACACTTAGCATAAGGCATTGTTCTTCCAGTCACTATGTTACTTGTAGGTCTGTAGTAATGCTAAACCTACAAAAGACCTACACTACTTTGTATGTAACTGTAAGGTCTATTCTAATATTTTCTGTTCTTGCACTTCTCACTTATGGCACTCTATTTCAATTTCTTGCTTCTCTGCCACCTCCAGTATTCAAAAATTTTAAATGCAATAACAATCGCCATCTTCTGTCTTCCTGAATGTTTTCTTTTATTGTTCTTTCTCCTGTGATTTGACCATAAGCCTTATCTTGTTGGGCATGTCCACTCAGAGCTGATGCACTGTATATCTCTATTCATGAGCCAGAATAGTTAAGAGAGCTTCATGACTAGGTATCAAGAGAGTTGTTTTTTCTTTTTAGTTGGGATAATAAGGCAGCCTAGTCAACTTGTGAGTCACATCTAGATGTTATACTCTGCTACATTCTGCATCATTTCTGTGCATAGTCTCTGAGCATCACATCTGGCCCACAAATCAAACCCCCACAATGAAAGGGACACTGGCCAATTGCAAACAATTCCACCAGAAAAGAAGATATCCCTGGGGACTACCAGATTTGCTTAAAAGCAGGCCTCCCATAATGACCACCAGCAGTTGCTGGCTGTCAGGCTACCTGCCAACATGCAAGGCACTACCTACATGCAAGGCACTGCTGACATGCAAGACACTGTCACCGTCACCAACATGACTGCACCTCTCAACTCCACCCAGACTTGACTAATCACCAGACTCTTTATACATCGAAACCAACAGAGACCAGCTTCAACACCATCAGGTTCTCAACACCCACCAACATGATTCATAACATAACACATGGAACGCGGACAACTATCCAGCTTCAACACCAAGCACCTGACGCCAAACCATTGTGATTTACAACATGTCAACATTGACATCACCCAGCTACAAGCCTTCCTCATCGCCAATGCTGTCACCCTAGTAGCCCGACTCACCACAGGCATACCCTCACAGTGAGATAATCCACCACAGGCCTACCATCTACACCTAAATTTTCAGCATACCTGTTTTGCTATAGGCATTCCCTCACACTCATCACCTTGACCCCGTTTCATTGAAACAACATCCAACTTCCTCATTGCCACTAACCTGACACACTACAGGCATTCTCTTGCAGTGATCCATTCCAACACAGGCCTATGAGCTACACTAATCCCTCATTACCTCGGCATCCAACACACTCCACCATAAATCGACCCACTACCATTATCTTGATCAATCAACACGTAGGTCAACCCAACCCACAACTATTTCTTGTGACTGGTATATCCTTACAGTGAGACATTCCACAACAGGCCTACTAGTGACACCAATCCCTCATCACCTCAGTAACCAATGCACCCTACCTCAGTTGATCAACAGGTACATCAGATCCAACCAACGACTATATCCTGTAACCTCAGTCAAACCAACTCAAAAGTCATTCAACTCCCGGTGTTATCCTTACACCTAATCACCTTCCTGACAACCAGCAACCAAAATAGACATTCCCTATAATTTTCCAACAACTGTACAACTGTAATCTTGTATATTAAACAAATACATGTTGTTTAAAAACCTAATCCTTGTTATTCCTTTCCTTTTGCAAACTTACTGAAACATAGATACTTGGGAACAACCTCAATCAGAAATTGTTTGACCATACTGGGTTGCTTGACCTAAAGGTATTTATAATGGGGCCCCCACCTGCAAGGTTACACACTGTTTTTATCAAAAAAAATTTTTTTAATCAAAATATTGTGATTCATGTGTTTGTACCCTGGTAAACCTTTGTTGGTGTACTACTTTCTCAGTCAATAATAATAATAATAGTAAAGTTTAATTCATTAACTATTGTACAATTTTTTGTTGAAATTAAACGCCATGTCAATTGCCATCTTCTTTCTTCCTGAATCTTGTTCATTTATTTTCCTTTCTGCTCACTAAAGTCTCCTCATTCACTTCCAGCAACCCCTTGCATCTTAGGGGGACTATTGCTTTGCTTAAAATGATTTTAAAAAAGCTTCCGTGCTGAGGAAGTATGAATTACTGGAATGACATTTTCTTTTTGTTTCCATTTTCTTTTACAGTTTCCTTGTATGACGGCATATCAGTATTTATTGAAATAAAAGAGATCAGTAAAAATGCTTCAGCTTACAAAATGGAAAGGCAGCACTCAGTGTCAATATTCAAAGGGAAACCTACAAAAGTTAAGTGTGCTGGCCTTTGGTATACATAATTGGATAACTCATTGCTCTATTTTTGTGGCCTTTTATCAAACATTTTTTGTATGTTTAATAAAAGCTACTGGACTTGGGAAACCTATTTTGTTGAAAAATTGTTTTCAGAGAAAGATTTTATATATTTCAACAGAAAACATTACTGGCCTGGTAATATATAGATAATACACCCATGTATTATTGAATAAGTGCTATTTTCAATAATAAAATAATTTAAAAATATTTTGGTCTTTCTTCTTAATGATAACATAAACATTTTAATGATAAAACTTTATTTTCATCAAGTTTGTGGCCTTTTTCATCATGCTATGCTCTTTTTTAAGGAAAAAGTGTCAGTATCTACAGCTGCTAAATCTATATTTACATGCATATTTATTAGTTCAAACATTATCATAGACACCCCATATATTATTTATTAAACAGTGAGTATTTCTAAAGAATTAATGGAATTATTTTTAATCCTACATTTTCATTACTTCAAATGGTTATTACAGCGGACACTTCTTATTTGAAATTGACACTTCATTAGACTTCATGGAAGCAGGGCAAGCAATAACTGAACAGTACTAAATAAAAACAAGATGAGATATCACGAGATATGGATAGCAGAACAAGAATCTATTCCTGTAAATTAAATTCGGTTTTAAATTCCTTGAAGGTTACCCAGATAAACAAGGGACCTGATGAAGGTCAGATGAGATACATAGTCTGAGTATAAACAATGTAAATATTATAACCAAAACATAAAATTAATCAAAATAAAAAAAAAAAAGATTCAGCCTACTTTTGTCATATTAATAAAAAGTAAAGTTGGTTTGCATGTGTAGGTAATGTAACTGTTATCAGGAAACCAAGCAAACTTAGTTCAATTTCTGATCAAGTCCAGCGTGCTCACTTTCACACTAATACCCTTGGAAAACATTTGAATTAATCTCTTCTCCCTCAACATGGCTATGTGTTAAATAGTAAACTCTCAAGCCTTGTCTGGCATCCTGTCTAGGAGAAGGATAACTCTAGATTCAAAACCATAGAGAAGGTTATGCAAAACCACTTAACAATCTTTCTTAAGAAGTCATTCACAGATATTAAAGAGAGGGAAGCTGTAGAGAGCCATGACTGACTACATTCAGAAAGGATTAAAAAATAAGTTGGCTTAAAATTAAAAATGTAGTGAATTACAAAGAAATATTATTCAGACATTTTATCAGTGTGACAAGAAATCCTTTTAGAAGTGTTGGGTTTCTAAAGAATTAATGGCTTTATTTTTAATCCAATATTTTTTATTATTTCAAACATTCTTTCCTGGGTATGGCAATAAATTACATCTGGCAGCATGGCTTCTGATCAGGAGGTTTTGAGGAGCATGGAACCACCTCTTAATTGATGTTGTTCCCAAGTCCACCCTGACCCAGAGTGGTAGCACCTGTTAGGGTCCAAACTATAGGCAAATAGTTAACCCCCAAACTGCAGTCAAAACCCTATGAAAGTATGAAAATACATTTTATAGTAAAAATTGCCAGCAATGCATATAAAAAGAAAAAATATCACCAGCAATGATTTTTGAAAAAAAAAATTACCAGCGATTCATTTTTGTAAAATTACTAATGCTTCTAGGAAAATTCAATTTTGGTATTAAATGACTCATAAGGAGTTGATATGTTGCTAAACAAACCAAATCAAACATTATTGTAGTAGACACGTCTTTGATATAGATTTTTTCTTTTTATTTATTAAACAGTGTGCATTGCATCTATCATCTATATCTATCAGCCTGAGTATTTGAGAAATTTTAGTAAAGAGAATGTGCTCTACAGAAGGGATTGAATCTGTGTCCTCCATTGTACAGAAAACTACCATTTGATCTGGCATACTATACTGCTTGGCCATGAAGGACATCATAGTAAGCAAAGCATATTCTTCTCACTCAGTTTATTTTTCTCAGCCTGCATATTTGAGAAATCTTAGCAAAGAAATATGCTTTCCCCAGAAAGGATTGAATCTGCATCCTCCTTAGTAGGGAAAAAACGCTGTTTGATCTAACATGTTTTGCTGTTCAGCCACAGAGAACAACACCAAGCAAGGTTCTATTTTCTCTTTTTAAAGAAGCACATTCTCTTCACCCAGATTATTTTCTCAAAATATTCATAGGTACTCAGTTTCATATCTGAAACATGACCACAATTTCTAAAGAATTAATGGATTTATTTTTAATACTTTGAACATTATTATAATGAATACAACATATTCAAAATAGATGCTCCATATAAGTATCCATGTTCATTTTTGTTTTGAGTTATACATAATTTAATATATATATATATATATAGGTAGACACTGTGGATTTATGAGCATGCACCTAAAATGAAGCCTATTTATAAAATACTTAAATGCCACTCAGCTTAATTATTATTTTGATTTTGCATTAAAGTATCATCACTGGTATGCCACTATGGCTAACAGAAAAGAGTGCAGACAGTTAAAACGAAACAACTCAGTTAATAGACCTGGAGTTATCTCCTTTGAACAGACTTTTTTTGTCAATCTATATTTAAGTAAAAAATACTTGGAGACTAGTGGCTTAATTGGATAAGAAATGGGTTTATTCTAAAAATTTAGGGCATTTTAACAGCATTTCACTTACAGAAATTGGCTATGATGTGCCATTTTTACTGTTACAGTAACAATCATACATAAATTAGAGCATTATAGCAGCTTAAGGAATGTATTTGCAAATATATATATATATATGTATTTGTAGGCTGTATAATAGTATCTGAAACAATAGTGCAGATAATGAGACAAATTAGAAAAGTTTTTAAATGCCATGTTTCACTGGCATGACATGCATTAGGTTTAGCTTCATCAGCCTCTAATGAAAGACAAAAACTCTGTGCATTTATATTTTTAATATAATTTAGTTCATAGCCCCTCTTACCCTCAAAATTCCCAATGTATTTTCCTTACACACAGATTTGTCTTTCATTCCAGCCTGAGGAAATCAAAACTAACATCAGTGAAATGAGTCATTAAAAAAGCTTTCCCACTTTGTCTCAAATATGTGTGTGTGTGTGTGTGTGGATAGCATAATGGCTATCATTGCAAAAAGTGAAATTACCAAGTCAAAATCAAATTCTGATTTCAATTGATTTGAAAAGGAACAAATCCATCTTCCTTCATCTATGGATTAAATAGTGGAGCAGATTGGGCTCTATTGCCTTGGGTCTAGGAGATGAAAACTGAATCCAAAGTTAAGGATGTAGTATTTGAAAACTTTGTGCCACATCAGGCACCATTTCTTTATTACCAGTTCTTCTGAAAAGTGTAAATAATAATCAAATCACACATGTGGATAATCTGGCAGTTCAGTTCTAAAAACTGAACTGTTAGCCTCTTCTACAGCAAAAACCAATGTGAGTGTTCACCATATATATATATATATATATATATATATATATATATATATATATATACGGTGGACTCTCCTCTCATATTCGGCATATGAGGGTCAAGCAACTAAATTTCTAGGAACTGACAACCAGACACCATCACATATGATTTGATTATAGTGGTGAAGGCTTTGTGCAGAACCAACCACACTTTTTGAAGAGCTGAATACAGAAACCTGGTGCACTACATGCCACAAGGTCCCCAAATGACACTCTGCAGGTTTTGAATACAGAATTTTCTTTCTCCTAGACCAATTACCATCAAAGGCTATAGAACCAGTCTGTCCTGCTATTTACCCATAGCTGGAAGGAGAAGAAGATTAATACCTCTCCCAAGGGTATTAGCAAGTAAGTGAATATAATGGATTTGACTGGAATTCGAACTTGGCTCTCTGATTCCTCAATCCAAGCTGCTATCCACTACTCTACCGTGCCTCCTATACTCCACAATATATTAATTGCCTACCATAATGAGACTGACCACAATTTTGACATAAAGAATGTTACTCTAAAAAAGGGAAAGTAATTCACTAAGATGAAAATGTTTTGAAAATGCTTTAATCACTAGTTCATCCACAGCAAATTTGCATCCAGGTTCTTACAATGTTTCACCATTCTTGGCAGCTTTTCTGTTATCACAGTGTGGGTTATTTAATAACAAAGATGATGGAAACAAACAGAAAAAGAATCTAATAAAATTGGCTGGATTATGCACCCAAAACACATTAAAAGAAAAAATTATTTTTTCCTAAATTTAAAATTCCCAGTTCCTCTTGTTCATGTGCATGTGTAGTTGCATCAACATAAAGAAACCTAGTCCTAAGGGATGAAATGCATCACATTAAAACTTTTTTGACAGTGTCATACATCTTTCTTCCAAAACTGTTCTTGATATATAAAAATTTATATACAATTATGATATATATATGTGTGTGTGTGTGCATGTGTGTGCATTATGGATATGCATATGGTAGCATAAAACAGCAAACAAAACAATAGTATGAGTAATGAGGTGAAAGGAAAAGAAGACAAAAATTGTAAATATAAAATTCTTTTGTATTTCCAATATGGTGGATATGAGTAGAATGTCTCTATGTGGAGAAGGTGTGGCAATTTGGAGCTGGGTGGGGTTGATGTGTTTATTGGGTTGGTTGACCAAGGTTACAGCTGTGATACATTTGGTATGAATCTGACTTTACTGATACAGAGGATGCAAGCAAAATATCTCTGTTAGTATGGTGTGGGTGTTTGGAGAATGGTGGGTCTCTGTGGGCATAGTGTGAGTATTTGGAGAAGTAAATATGTGTGCTGGGTCTGTTGACGAAAGTCATTGTGATGATGTTGAAAGCTTGCCAGGTATTGACAGCTGGTCTCTTCCAGTTGTTTATGAGCAGCTTTCTTAAAAGCAAATCTGGTGACTCCTGAACTCATCTTTTTTTCTTTGGCAGCAACATCCGTGTGTGGCTTCTTCCATGTTGCAATTATTGGCTATTCTATTTTATATTCTTACATGGATTTGTTTCATGAGCCGAATGTGATGCTTGGAGCCCATGTGCAATTGATGACTTTTTTTTATTTTGGGTTTTGCTTTCTTAATGCTTACAAATGACCAACATGTAGAGTGAATCAGAAAGGGATCTAATTTGCAGTGGAGTATAACACACACACACACACACACATATATTACTTCAAACATTGTTTTTAGTGGATACCTGTATTTGAGTAGAACATCACACCTTTTAAACAGTTTTTATTTTGTCTACTGGTCTGCATATTTGAGAAAAATGATTAAAGAAAATGTGTCCTCCAGCTTGAAAAATCCTGAATGAGGAGATGTTGCTTTAAGACAAATACAATTTTGCTTGACTGCGAGGTTCTTCATAGCTGAGTAGTCTAAGGCACACTAGATCAGGCAGTAGTTCCTCCTACAAAGGAGAATCAGTTTCATATCCTGCCAGATTTGCACATAATTGAATTTAACAAACCTGACTGGAATTGGATCTTGGCTCCCCAACTTCCCATTTCGACCTGTTAACTATTATACACATCCAAGCTTACAGCACCTGGTATTCACAAGTGGTCACCCATCTAGATATTGATCAGGCTCAATGTTGCTTACTTTGGTATTCATACAAGAATTGGTGTTTTGACATGATATGGTTGTAAGTTGATAAAAAATACAAACAATCACGGACAGATAGAAGATTGTGCAAAGACAGAAGATTATGTAATAATAAAAGGTAAGAAAAGACAAATGACAAAAGAAAGAAGAAAAATGCTTATTAGGAAAGCAAGGTGAGAAGAAAAAGTAATATAGGAAGAGATGCAAAGAGAAAACTGATAAAGAGAGCCTGTGTTGGGGGAAAAGAGTTATTGTGAAGGAAAAGGAAAACTCACTGAGTCAGCAGAAGACAAAGACACCAAGACATAATAATGTGTTGACAAGAGACTGGATTATTAGCATTGATTCTGGACAAAAATTAATTTGAAAAAGAACAGAGAATGAAATGAGAGGCAAAAAAAAAAAGACAAAATGGATTTTTAGAAAATCAAGAAAAGATTTAGAAAAAAAAATGAAGAAAAAGTGAAAATTAAATAAATTAAATAAAAAAAATGAATGAATTGAACAAAAGAAAATTAAAAGATAATAAAAATGAAGATAAGTAGAAACTAACTAAAATAAATTAATGTAAATTAAGAAACAGAGAATAAAAATATATAAAGAACAAAGTGAATGAAAAAAGCAAACTAAAAGAAAAAGGTAAAAAAAAGATAAAATATAGTAAGTAAACAGATCAAAAGAAGAAAAAACAAAGAAAAGAAAGAGTAAGATATAGGAAAAGGTAAAGGAAGGACCGAGAGAAATTAAAGGGTGAAAAGCAAAAAATAAAGAAGTTAAAAAAAATGCAAAGAGGAAAAAATGGAAGAATCAGGTAAAGGAGAAAATGAGGTGCCGAATATTAAATAAAATAAAGAAAAAAAAAAGAAAAGTTAAAAAAAAGACAGAATGAGTGAGGAGGATAAAGAGAGAAAGAAAATTTAGTAATAAAAAATACACAGAAATAAAGAAAGGATAAAAAACTATGTTCATTTCTCTCAACTTCATGTCATTTGATGTGTTTCAATCAGAATGTGTAAAGAAGTTTATGTAGGAAACCAAAGCAAGCATAAGCAATTAAACACTACAGGTTGATAAAATATATACAAGGAAGATAGTGCGTGGTGGGAGGGGGCATAGAAAAAGGGGTAAAAAGTAAAACAAACAAGATACTACAAGATTAAAGAAAGAAAAAAACAGAAAAAATAACGTAATGAAGATTTTAAAATGCCAATTGAACAGACCAAAAACAAAAATGAGAGATAAAAAGTGAAAAAAATAAAGAGGTAATTCAAGAAGAAGGAGGTGATAAATCAAGTAGAAGAAGAAGGAGGAGGAGGTACATCAAGAAAAAGAAAGAGGAAGAAGGGCCAAATCAAAGAGAAAGAAGAGGAGGTAATTCAAGGAGGAGGAGGAAGTAAATTAAGAAGAAGAGGGAGGAGCAGGTAAATCAATAAGAAAAAGGAGGAGGTAAATTTGAAAGGAGGAGAAGGTGGAGGAGTAGGTAAAACAAGAATAGGAGGAGGAAATAAATCAAGAAGAAAAAGGAGTAAGAGTTAATCAAGGAGAAGGAGGAGAAGACAACTCAAGAAAAAGAAGAAAGAGGAAGTAGGTAAAAAAAGGAGTAGGTAAATTAAGAAGAAGGATAAATTAAAGCAAGAAGAAAGATGAGTTAAATCAAGAAGAAAAAGGAGGTAAATCAATAAGAAGAAGAAGAAAAATGAAAACAAAGAAGAAAGAGAATGTGCCGATGAAATTAAAAAAGAGAGACATAAAAAGCTACATAGAGAGAGAAAAAAAAATGATACGGGAAGGATCAATAAAAATGAAAACAAAAAAGAAAGCAATATATAAGCATTGTACATTATTAGGTATTAATGAAAAAAAAATGCTTCAAAATCAGTGGTTTGTAAAAATTAAAAAGAAGTCACCGGAACAAGATCAACAAAGGGAAAAGCAAACAAAGAAAAAGGAAAAGAGATAAAAGAACTGATATCAACCACCCACCATTTTTCTTTTAAAAGAAAAAGGAAAAAAAATTAATTTTATTTTCTGAAGTGTAAAAATCACCGCAGCGATGAAAATATTTAAAGAAGTTCTCAACCACCGGACGTCAGGCGCATCATGTCTCGGGAGATTAAAAAGCTAAAAAGAGAAAAAAAAAACAAGAAAAAGGGGGTAAAAAAGGACTTTGCTTTCCTGACATGCTACGTGAATGCGTCTCTCCTGTGCACCGTTTAATAAAAAGCACATTAGACTACTGAATAATACACCCCCCACCATCCATCTTCTCTTTAATAAATTCTTTAAGTCTCACCAGCAAGCTTCATTGATGTCCCCTAGGGATTTAAAGGATTTTTTTTGCTTTTTCATTAATTTTATTTATCAATTCAGATGGGGAAGGTTGATATGGAAGAGAGAAACTGGGAGGTCATAAATTACATTTTTTTGGTTTTTATTATTTGTATATTTATTTTGCATAGGTTTAAAAGATTAATGAAAAAGTCTTCTTGCTTGTGAAAAGATTTAATATCATCTTGAAATATATTATTACAAAGCAGTGGCATAGAGTTATATCAAGAAATACGAGGTCTGATCAAAAAGTATCAGGACCGGTGCTATAAAAAGAAAACTACAACACATATTAATTCCGCATTTATTCTCCTTTGAAGTAGTCCCCTTCTGAAGCCACACACTTTATCCAATGTTGTTTCCATTGATGGAAGCATTCCTGGAACTCCTTTTTTGAGATAGCAAGCAGCTGCTTTGTTGCATTTTCTTGGATTTACTTGACATCTTGAAATCATGTTCATTTCAAGTGGGATTTGATTTTTGGACAGGAAAAAGACGCAAAAGGTGAAATCTAGGGGATGTGATGGTTGTTGGATCTGGGGAATGCTGTGCTTGGTCAAAACTACTGCACAAGCCATAGTCACTGATGGAACCTCTGTGGTGTGGTGAGACAGTGAGGCGAATGAAGAAAACAGTAACCAGCGAGTAAATTCAAGCTCTCCCAGCTGGTATTTCAAACTTGAGTCGTTCCTTCCTGAGTTCTGTCTCCAAATCACACTAACTGCCCGTTCTAGCCGTCAACCGTGAACGTCCCTCGAAGAACTCGCCGACTTGGAAAAAAGTAGTTGTTTTTATAGTTGTTCATGTACCCATAATCCTTCGGCTTTCCGTCTTCCTGTGATCCCATAATTCATTGCGTCCATGTCCCATAATGCATTGCGTCCATGTCCCATAATGCATTGCATCGTTATTGGATAAAAATGCGATGCCAGTCCCCCCACTCATTCTTTTACATTATCTGGCCGAGGATGGATTACGTCAGAGCGGTAAGTGCTTTTTTTCTCTCCTCATTTCAACTGCAGTAGCTTTACATGCTAAGCAAATACGGGCTCTTTTTTAGGCGGGGACAAGGCAAGTCGCGACCAGTTGTGCTTGTCCCAGGTTCTGTCTCATGTCCGCCACACTCCCCCTGATCTCCTGATCACACAGATGACAGTGAGGATACGGTCTTTTGTTCCCGGTGCTCCTCCGAAGGGGGGATTGGTTGAACTTCTTCATCAGAGGAGCTCTCATTAGACACGTCCCGATCTATTGGCAAACTACTGCTATCGGAGGATTGGTTGTTGAATCCAACTCTATGTATATTGGCTGGTCACTATCCTCCGTGTCTTCTTCGTCAGTTGTGGGATTTGAGCCCAAAAAAGGCGCAGGGCTCTAACATGACGAGGCGTTCCATCGACCCGCACTGACTGCTGACTCACCACCTCGGTCACACGTCCGGTTCGAAATTTGGTCGTGCATTTACCACGTGGAGTCTTAACCCAGACAATGTCCCCTTCCTTGTATTCCCCTTCGATTATTTGTGATTCAGGCGGGGGGCGTCGCGTCGATGCCTCTCACCCGGACGTGGTATGTGTGCAGTACATCAGCGGTGCCGTGGAAGGTGAAAAGGTTGTCCTTAGGTGTGATGTTATGCCAGTAAACCGCTTCCAAGACTGAACAATTTTCCTGGCCGCTATGGTTTTGACGCTTCTGTGGTTGCGTTCCACAATGCCATTTCCAGATGGCACATAAGCGCACCGAACCTCAAATGCACGCCCCAGCTGTTTACAAATTCCCTAAATTGTCTGCAAGTGAACGTGGTGTCATTGTCAGTCAGTATTTCGGTCGGCGGGCCTCGTTAAATGTAGAAGACTGTCTCTAGCTGACGAATGACACCAGCAGAGTCTTGCCGTCTCAGTGGCCGCCATACTGCAAAACGGGAGGGACCACAGTCAATGAGCGTAAGAAAATGGCTACCATTGCAATGGGTTACGTCCATTGCTAACCTGCTCCATTTTTTCTCACCTCAAATTTCCTTTCTTCCAATGCACTGGTGCTGGATCGATCGATTGGCAGGCTTCACAGGTTCTAACGACAGATTTTACCAGTTCCTTAGACACCGTTGGATCTACAGTCCTAGCAAAGTACATTGTTCTTTTAACACCTGGGTGCCCACTCTGCTGGTGGATGTGGGTCACCTGACGTTTGCTCAACTGGCTCGTTGCAGTGACACAACTCACTTGCACCGGCTCTCCTCCTTTCTTGTGCATCTCCAACCAGCGTTGCGGCACTCTGGTGAGGCTGTCAGCGCGGGTTCTGACAAGATTTCACCAACGTCACAGTCATAGTCAGTGCGTTGACTCCTCCACCAAAGCTTCGCAACATCTCTAAGCGCCGCCTAATCAGCATTTCACCCGCTGCCTTCGTGTTCACGCGCGTCCTTCCTGTCAGAGTGTCAGACACCCACCGATGCACACATGCTGAATCGGTGACCACATGCATAACTGGCGCCTGCCACTGCAGGGCAAGATTCACGCCCTTGATCACCGCATCAAGCTCAGCAAAGATTAATGTGTTTGGCATCATTGGTTGGACGCAACCAGCAAGCATCTTCCACGACGCTCCCATTCACCTCTAGTGCTACTCCCGTGCCACGGAGCTTGCATCCACCCAAACTGTCATTTCATTGCCGTTCACACACCAGTCTCCGCCGACAGGATCTGATTCCCGCACTCTGGCCACTGTTTCCTCCAGCATACGTCCAAGAGGGCATCCTTTATCTCGTCGTCCCATCCTTTGGTTAGTGTACTTGCATAACCCCAATAAATGCAGTTGCCACCCTAAACCAACCGCACACAGGAAATGACCCAAAAGTTTCCCCACAAGGAAAAAATAAATTTGACGGGTCACCTTTTGAGCAATTTCTGGAACTTGACCTCCCGCTTCCATCGAAGGGAGTTGCTTTCTTCCCAGACTTGCAGACCCAGGACCTTAGTTCCGTCTCTCAATCGCTCCGGATCTTTACAGACTAGCCCGTAATCTGCAAAGTGTGCTGTCTTACATGCTGCAGAAACTAGGCCTTCATTTATGAAGATATCGTCGAAAAGCCGAAACATTTTTTTAATGTCCTGATCCTGGGACGTTATCATGTCGATCACTGACTTCATGACAAGTGGTGCCACATTCAGGCCAAAACCCAAACGCGTAAGGCAAAACCCGCTTGCCCTTAATGACCACTGTTTGAAACGGCCATAGCGATTTGTCAATGTGAATCTGTAGGTACGCATTTTCAAATCCAACAGCGATACGTCAGCTCCTTGTCGTCGCCATTCTCGTAATTTCTGCGCACACACCTCTCGTCAGCCGTGAATGCGTCTACAAAGCCGTTCAACTCCCCGATAGTCAAGCACCGGTCGGACCTTCTGTTTGTGTTCTTGTTTGAACCGCCATTAATTTTTAATTAATCCCTTGGCTGGGCCAAGCTTTTCTCAGGATATGGCAGTAGCCATCCGTCTTTTCTGCCACCGTGCTAGTTCTTCATTGTATGCATCCCGGACGTGGCCAGGTACTGTGTACTCCTGTACTTTATTGACCAACTTGCTGGGTGAATAACCACTCGCCCACTTCCACAATGCAGTCCACGTTTTTGTGCTCGGGTTAAACGTCACTCGAAAGTCAGGCTTGTTGATAACAATGGCGGCACATGTGTTCAGGTTTCCGAAATGAATTTTACAAGCTTCGCCTGATTCGGTTAAGGGTTCACCTCCGAGCACTTTGATTGCATCAATCCGAGAGAAGATCGAATCCTAAACTGCCCTTCCATTTTGACCAGAACCTCAACAGTCTATCTCAAGGCTGAATATGCTCGAAATGCCCAACTTAATTTTACATTATCCACGGCACTTCAGGGTCTTCCCGTCGGCATTCAACACTCCACCTCTTCCTGCTTCCAGCAGCGACACACAGTCTTGCTCACCAACGTCTGTGAGCATCCCGAATCCACTAGAGCTGTGCACTCTAAATCCATCTACAAATACTTATACGGTGGGTAACTTCCGGTTTTTACTTGCTCGGGGTCAAGGCTGGGCGCTGACGCCTTCTCCCTTGGGCATTTCCTGGCATTCTGAGGAAATGTGTCCAATGCGTTGCATCGAAAACACCGCTTTCGCGACCAGACCTCTGCGTTCTGTTTGACCTCTCCTGACGTCCTTGTGTACAATTCTTCGCCATATGGTTGGGTCCAGAGCACTTGTAGCAGGTAATCGTTCTGCTAACAGGTTTGGCAGGGGAACCTCAGCTTCTGAGCGCGCGTTGGCTCTTGGTCGGATGGGCGGCCAATACCTGGCACCCTTCGTCATCCGTCATAATAGCCCTTGCTCGGGTCAGAATCTGTTCTAGATTCATGTCGTCCATCCTGGAAGAAGCTTTGAGAAGTTGCCCTAACATGATGTGGCAGTCCTGACACAAATGCACATGCCATCCACCGATCAGGTAGCGGTTCTCCTACTAGCCCAAACTTTTTTGATGCATTTCAGCCAGAATTCATCCACAGTTTCCCCTGGGCGAAGACGCCGTCCCATAAATTGGTCGAACGCATTAAATTTGTCAGTCGCGTATGCAGTCATAAGGGCCCGTTTAATTTGTTCGCGTCTGCCCTCTGCTCTCCACTGAGTTGTCTATATACAGCGAGGGCACCGCCTCAAGTCGTAAAAGGCAAGATGAGCTCGATCTTGTCCATGGCACAAAGTTCGCAGACCAATTCCACATTTTCTATCCATTCAACAATGGGCATATCCGTTGGGGCGCCGCTGAATTCTGAATCAAACGGACGTCAAAGACCTTGCCTTCCATTTTGAAGAATCAATATGCGAAATAGCTTGAGGCGAATGAAGAAAACAGTAACCAGCGAGTAAATTCAAGCTCTCCCAGCTGGTATTTCAAACTTGAGTCGTTCCTTCCTGAGTTCTGTCTCCAAATCACACTAACTGCCCGTTCTAGCCGTCAACCGTGAACGTCCCTCGAAGAACTCGCCGACTTGGAAAAAAAGTAGTTGTTTTTATAGTTGTTCATGTACCCATAATCCCTTGCGTCTTCCTGTGATCCCATAATTCATTGCGTCCATGTCCCATAATGCATTGCGTCCATGTCCCATAATGCATTGCATCGTTATTGGATAAAAATGCGATGCTAGTCCCCCTCATTCTTTTTACATTATCTGGCCGA
The DNA here is from genome assembly GCA_903632075.3 of Acanthosepion pharaonis. NCBI lineage: Eukaryota > Metazoa > Mollusca > Cephalopoda > Sepiida > Sepiidae > Acanthosepion > Acanthosepion pharaonis. The sequence goes on along the minus strand of CAHIKZ030000807.1, from coordinate 1,016,236 downwards.
GGATGGATTACGTCAGAGCGGTAAGTGCTTTTTTTCTCCCCTCATTTCAACTGCAGTAGCTTTACATGCTAAGCAAATACGGGCTCTTTTTTGGCGGGGACAAGGCAAGTCGCGACCAGTTGTGCTTGTCCCAGGTTCTGTCTCATGTCCGCCACAGACAGCCACACCCTACACAATTTCCTTCCAAGCATTGCTATAAATAACAGAAGCAAGCGAGAACATTATAACTTATAGTGAATGCTTAAATCTGTGCCAAGCAGCTTCACTCTGCATACTTTTGCTCCATTACCAAACCAACAGATCTGATCATTTTTTGTCAGACCTTTTAGATCTGAAGCTATAAGGTGTGAAGATCAATAGTAATCTCCCCTACATTCAAAATTGATGGGGTTTATTAATAATTTGATAATTTTCCTATAAGGATATGGATTTAAAAACTAGGGTTACAAAGAGATTTTCATTTGAAGACTTAATGATTCCCCAATATTTTTATTAATTTATTTTAAATACTTGGGGTCCTCAACTTAGGATGACTTTATTTAAAGCCAGAAAATATTTTTGAATTGTAAGAATTTTTGATGAGGTGAGATAATAATGATTTACTGATACAAGTCATACTAATTAATCCATAGCTGGGGGTAGAAGTGGTGGATGCATAACTTTACCAAGGGTATTTTCCCATAAGTGAATATAACAAGCTCAAATGGAATTGGAACTGGGCTCTCCAATTTTCCATTTCTGAGCCAATTTCCTGTACATCCTGATATTCCCAAGCAGTCCCCTAACTAGATACTGACCAGGCTCTGCATTGCTTAACTTTGGTGAGAATTAATGTTTCATCATAATATGGTCATAAGTTTGGTATTCAGTAGAATACTCAGAAGTTTTTAACTCACTACGAGGGCAAAGTATTAGTAAAAAAAATATAAAAATTTTGTACTAAAAACTATAATAAAATGTTAAGCATTAATTTAATTCTTTTTGCCCAGGAAGAACGAAGTATAAGCTATTAAAATGAAAATAGCAAAAACTTTATCATAAAAATTTTAATGATTATTTGAAAAGAAAACGCTTCTTTTATTCGTAACACAATTTGGCTATTAATAAATGCAAAATGCAATTAGTTATTGACCACATAATAGCCTAGCAAAACTGAAATTAATAAATTGGGAAAAGAAGCTGTGTTTACAGTTTGGCCAATTGTCAGACTTTTATTGACCTACTATACAATCATACATACTTTTCTTTTTCATATAAGAAAAATCTCCTTGGTATAAACAAAAGTTTTAGTGTTTCTCCAACTATTAGGAAGTGCCTTGATATATAAATAAATTTTCAGTGTATGCTCTCTCTCTCTCTCTGTCACCTTTTTTACATACATTGCAAGCTTGTAGGTTCTACATATTAGGCATGGTCTCTATTTCCTGACATATTTATCTCCCTTTATAGAATCAATCTTCAAATAGTAGTCTGCTAACAAAGTGATAAAAATAAATTCTGCGATTCTTAGAAAAGAGCCTTCATTACTTTTTTTTTCAAATTTGTATCCTGTTTCCAACTCATTAATTCTTTTTTTAATGTTATTTTTTTTTAATCCTTTCACCCCAGAGATGGTAATAAAGCCATTAAGATACAGGATGTTACTGAGTGTGAAAGAATATAAAAAGAAAAACATCATATTTATTATAAAACCCAGGTTGTGTGTGTGTGTGTGTGTGTGTGTGTGTGTGTGTGTGTGTGTGTGTGTGTCTGTACGTTTATATATTGGATCGGATTTCCTACATTTTTCAACCGATTTCAACAAAACTTCACAGGACTACGTAAAATTACCTTGCGGTGGTTCTGACACCACCAAAAATTGGAAAAACACAATTGTTTTTGCACGAAATCAATTTGAAAACATGATTAAGAGGCCTCACGATAATGAAAGGGGGACAACTCATATCAAGTTATACTTATTATAAAAACCCAGGTTGTTTGTGTGTGTGTGTGTTTGTTTATATATGGGATCGGATTTCCTACATTTTTCAACCGATTTCAACAAAACTTTACTTTTTTTTTGGCAGGTAGTGTTTCTTATTGTCTTGCACACTTTTTTCTTTATTTTTACATTCAGAATGCTTTTTGTTTATAATAAAATTCTATTCAATCAGTAGACTCATAACGATTGAAAACAATGTTTTTGTTTGAGTTTGGGTTTGACCAATTTGTAAAAAAAAAAAAAAAAAAAAAAAAAAAAAAAAAAAAACAAAAAACTAATTAAGACATGCGTGTCCATCAACCTTAAATAATAATCTTTGTCAATTTTATTTTTCAGTCTTTATGATGGTCAATACTTGATCTATCTCTTACTGTTACATCCTGGAGCACCGCTGGGCTCTACTGCTCGTTATTAATGAGAGAGAACAATAACAGAAGAGGAATTAGGAAGACAGAAAATAATGATTGGAGCTACAAGACATTAATAAAAAAAATATATAAAAGTTTTGTACCAAAAACTATAATAAAATAAAATGTGAGGCACTAACTTAAATGTTTTCACCCAGCAAGCAGACTCTGCAGCATGAGAGCTTTAAAAACTGAATGACCTGCACTTATCTGGAAGGTTTCTCACTGACCATTCTTGTGCTGATGTTGTAGAGATCAGCACTATATGACCTAGAGTTGCATTTATGAACCAATCATGATCAGGCTCAGTGCCAAAAGTGCTGTTGAATCTGGTGACAGCCTTTAAGTGAAGGATGGCAAATTTACAGACTAAAATTAGTTCACAACATTTTCACAGGGATAGGGGAAGCAAATGATTTTCTGGGGGAGGCTGATCATGACTGAGACCAAAATTCCGCATTTTCAGTTTGCCTAGAGCTGGTTATCACTTCTGCAAACACGAAGAATCAAACTTTTAGCAAGTCAATCGACTCAAGTAGTGAGCGAACATGCACATCCAATATCGTCAGAACCAATTTCACATCAATACCACCATCCCTGTGTTGAGCAACCTGAAACACAGCACATGCCAGTTTTAACCACTTCAACCAAATTGTTACTGATTCAGGAATGAGTTAAGTCATATCTTTTAGCCATGAAACATTTTACACCTTATGTGGATTAACTGGAGGCATGGTGGAGTAATGGATAGTGGTTCGGGTTGAGAAATTGGAGAGCCAAGTTCAAATTCCAGTCGAAATCATTACATTCACTTATGTGCTAATACCCTTGGGAAAGGTATGAATCCTCTTCTTCTCCTCCCAGTTATGGGTAAATAGCAGGACAGACTGGGTTCTGTAGCCTTGGGTGGTAACTGATCTACTTCAGAAAGAAATGGCAAACTACTGTGAGAAAAAATCTGCCTCGTCAGTCATGTATCAAAAGATATATGATCACCTACATGTGTATCATGCATGGCACATAACTGTGGATTAACTATTATTACAAAATAAATTTTATTTTTTCACGTTATATACAAAACACTGTTCATCTACCATATCATCTTGTGTATAATAAAAGAAATTCTGAATGAAAATTAAAGGCAAATGGCAGGAATTATCCAACCTGAACAGACTAGTGTCTTTTTGATCTATTCATATACTTAAATAAGCTTAATATACCTTAATATACTTGATATCTAAATATACTTAAATAAAAAAATTAATCAGAAATCTGTGAGCAGAACTGAATTGCAAATTACTTTATTCTCTAAATTAGAGCATTTAAATCAGGTATGGGGAACCTTTTATGAGCAATAGACCACATTAGATATGGTTCATCATAAGGCAGGCCTCACTGTGAACAAATAAAACTAGTGGTGAGTTCTTTCACATCAACAATAGAACAGCAATCAATCTACACATGGACAAAAACTTATTTGTAGACCATACAAGCTACAAACTGCTAACATCACTCAAATACATACTTATAGCAGCAAGTCTCTTACATTGAGCATCAGCATACAATAAAACTTCAGCTATATACTTATACAGACCTGCATAGAAACACCTATTATTAGAGCAGATTTTTCCCTGTAGTGGAAATGAAATGCAGAAGGAGCAGTCAATTGCTACTGATAATGGTAACCACCCCCAACAGTCAAAGAGATAATGTTTAGTGTGCTCTCACTGCAGAAAGACAGCACATGGCTGCTCTAACAGAACAGAACTGGAGGGAACTGTGGTACATCTGGTTATGAAGAAAGAATGTGTCTACAAGCTTCCTCTTGAGATAGTCAGGAAGATGAGCTGAGTGGTGTTCACTATGCAAATGATTCCTTTTCTAGCCAAGCTTCCTCTTGAGATAGTCAGGAAGATGAGCTGAGTGGTGTTCACTATGCAAATGATTCCTTTTCTAGCCAAGCTTCCTCTTGAGATAGCCAGGAAGATGAGCTGAGTGGTGTTCACTATGCAAATGATTCCTTTTCTAGCCAAGCTTCCTCTTGAGATAGTCAGGAAGATAAGCTGAGTGGTGTTAAATTATGCAAATGATTCCTTTTCTAGCCAAGCTTCCTCTTGAGATAGTCAGGAAGATAAGCTGAGTGGTGTTCGCTATGCAAATGATTCCTTTTCTAGCCAACTGCTAAAGTTTCAGGATCCATAAAATCAAGCACATTTTCTGAGAAGAAGTAGAGTCTGGCCTGCTCTCTCTTAACATTTCTCAATTACGTCTCTGTCTCAGGCAGTGCAACTCAGTCGTGTATCTCTCTGCGGACAGAGTGCAACTGAGAAAAATATTGAGAGGTGTCCAGTCTTGGGGACAGCTGCCTTAGGTAGTACCCTCTCAATGCATTAAATAGGGTGATCAGTAACAATACCAATGCCAGTGAAACTGGCAGTTGTGCGTACTGGGAAATTTTTTGCCCTGACCTGGGTGTATGTACTCAGGTACCCCACATGCAACCAACCTTGTGTCACACCTTGTTACCATAGGGCGACAAGTAAATATCAGTCTAGCAGTGCGATGTGTTGACCACACAACAGAATTGCTGAGCATTACTAAGGATTTCTGTTTGTGTTATCCAGTGTCATCTGAAATTCATTCATTCTTGTTTGTGTTTCTGATGTCTTGGCTGTGTTTGTCTCATACCTGTAGAGTTCCCATATGGAAATCTTGTCTGTGCCCTGCTCATCATGATCTAGTGCTTGATTCTGGTGCTACAGAGATTTCTGTCCTTCTTCATTGGCAGATACCCAACCAATAAGAAGATAATCCCTTCACTCCCCTATTTCAATTTATCCATCAACATGAAGAATAGAACAGTTAGATGACAACACACCCATTGTCAAAGATGAATGTTGAGGGAGCTGCTTCACATGAAAAACATTTGGTACTCTCCCATGAAAATTGTTACTTGTAGCCTCTTCACTTAAATGCTTAACCCTCAACTGAAAAGATTCTAATAATGTTGAAACACCAGCTCCTGTATGGTCACCAAAGTTAAGCAACGTTAAACCTGCTCAGTACCTAGATAGGTGACCGTTTGGAAATATCAGTTGCTGTAAGCTTGCATGGGCATTTGGTGTAATGGATAATGTTTCAGAATTGTTAATTGGAAAGCTAAGTTTCAATTCCCATTGGGTTCGTTATATTCACTTATGTACAAATATCCTTGGAAAAGGTATGAATCCACCTCTTCTCTCCTCAGCTATGGGTTAATTAGTAAGACTTGTATCAATAAATCACTATTATCTCAAAACAAAACAATATTTTCTGGCTTTAAATAACCTGCAAAGGATTGACAATCTATAAAATATGAATCAATCAATCAATCTAATGACAGACTTATATATGTTATATATCCAAACCATTGTCATTCAAACACAATACAGTCTGACAGGAATTTGAGTATTTGAAACAAATTGATTCATTTATATGTTTTTCATGGCTTATCAATCTTTTGTGGGTTATTTAAATTTGAAACATTTTTTAGAAGGTAATATTAATTCTTTTTTTTTTAACTGAATATTGCATTAACAATTTTCTGAGTATAACAATAATTTTTTCAAGATACAATTTATTTAACCCATAGCTGGGGAGAAATGAATTCATACCTTTCTCAAGGGTATTTGCACATAACTAAATGTAATGAACCCAACTGGAAATCAAACTCAGCTCTCTAATTTCTCATTCCACATCACTATCCATTACATCAGGCACACATCTACATTTTAAACAAATAAAAAGAAATTTATCTAACAATCTCAGCACATTGACAGAATGAAATGCCAAATCAAACATATATAGATTAATGATGACCTAGTATATTCAGTCTTATACAGAGTGAGAAGTGTTACATAGATGCAGCATTAGGAAATCAACCAGCACTTGGAGAGACCTCTGTTTTGCACTTGGTCCTCAAGCTGGAAAATAATAGATTTCCCTTATGTATTGAATTTTACAAAATCTAATGCTTCAATGGTCCCCAGTTGCTATCACATCTATATTGACTTCACATTAGGATTTTAGGAAGTTCAATTTTCTCTCTGAAATAAACTTTGCAAAAGGTTATTCTTAGTATCAGTAGAAGAGGAAAGATATCCCATAAATAACAGTTGCAGAAACATTTGAACTATATAAATCCGTACAAATTCTCCTTGTGTTATAAAATGCAGCACCAAACATCTAATTTCTCACTGACCAAAGTTCTTTAACGTTTACTGTCTATTTATCAGAGTTGATTTATCAATCGCCAGCAAAACTAGCAAGGAACATAACTCTCATCTACTCTCATCTACATCAGAAATTCCCAAGATTGTCACACTTTAACCTTAAAATCAATTAATTTTTTTATCATTTCACCCCAAGCAAGGCAATAAAGCAACTAAGACTCAATGGGGGTTACTGCATGTGAGAAGATATCTTAATTTAAGCATAGTACCAGATTGGCAACAAGTTCTCATCAATTTACAGTTGAATCGACTATATGTAACCAAAATTTCTATGCTGACAGTTTCTTTTCTCACACTTCTCACCTGTAGAACTCTGTTCCGGCTCCATGTTTTCCAGCCAACGTTGATCTTCAAAAATTTAAATTCAATGTCAGTTGTTATCTACTGTCTTCCTGATTACTCTTCTATTGTTCTCACTCTTTAATAATATTTCCTGTTTTCAAATTCTTCCACACCCAGTAACTTCTTGTGTTTTAGTAGCTTTACAGCTTTGCTTGGTGTGAATTTGACTTAAACAAAAAAATGTATATGAGTGTGTGCTTATACATACAATCATTTCACCCCATACAAGGCAATGAAGCCACTAAGACACAATGGGTTACTGAGTTTGAAACAATCAGAAAAAAGAGAAACATTATGGAGTAAGAACAATAGAAAATAGAAGAGTAATCAGGATGACAGTAGATAACGATTGACATTGCATTTAAATTTTTGAGGATCAACATTAGCTGAAAAGGATGGAGCTGGAAGAAAGCTGATAATGTTATGAATGGTCAGCCATACTTACAAAAATTAGCAGTTTTTTACACACAAAAAAATGTTGGTGTTTGATAATTTGTATTTATCATTTCCATTTATGGTTAATAAATATAGTTTTCACTTAATAATAATATCATCTAAAAGGCTGAAATTTATACTGAATTTTAAAAGATTTAAAACTTAAGAAATTTTTCTTCTAATTAAAATTTAAAAAAATGAAAACAATTCTTATAAATATTCATTATTCACCAAAAAATTTTTAATCTGAAGAAATATATTAATATATCTTATTTATAAAAACAAATAAAATTTTTCCTAATTAAATAATATCATAGTTTTGTTGCATTTGTTATTTTATGATTTAGAGCAGATTTTTTGTAAATGGTGTTTGTTTGATAAAAACATATTGATGATTTAAATTTTCCAAGGAGTCCTGCTAAACTAATATAAATATGAATAGGATGAAATTTTAATTTCTAAAATTTCATAAAATTAAGTAAGTGGGGGTAACAGATATAAAAAAAATATTTTTCCAAGATTCTTTTAAACGAAATATTTAAAAAATAATTTCATTTATTTGTGAATAAGTCCTGAAAATTTAATTAAAATCCAACTATTAATTGATTTTTGCAAGAATTTCCACAACAATATGTTTTTAACACCAAAATAAATGTTAAAAATTGCATCTTTGTCTCACCTGCTGCAAGAAAAACAACATTTTTAACAAAAATTTCAAATGTGCTAGAAAGGATTAAAAAATGTAATAAGATAATAAAAAAATATTTTGGTCTTTCCTCTTAATAACAACATTAACATTTTTACGATAAAAATTTGTTTTTATTAAGTTTAGGGCCTGTTTTCACCATGTCATACACTTTTTTAGAAGAGTTTTGAAGGTACCTAACACAAATATTCTTGGGAAAGGGATCAACCCATCACATCTTCCCCTAACTATGGGTTAAATGGTAATGCAATCTGGGCTTATTAGTAACCAGTCTGGGAGAAGGACAACTCCAAATTCAAAAACTGAGGAGGGCTGTTTCGAGATCTTGGGGCACACTACATACACCAGTTCTCGCTATTCAGTTCATCTGAAAAGTGTGAATAATTTGGCTCAAGTCTTCACCACTATAATAAGATTATGTGTTGGGGAGTCTGGCTGTTCATTTCTAGGAGCTGAACTATTGAACCCTCATATGAGAAGGTATATTATATCACATAAATATGTCTTGAAAATTTTATTAATGTTTGGTTCATACCAATTTTATTGCAAAAACATTGATCTGCATAATAAAATCTGACATCATGTAATAATACTGGGGGATCATTTTATTATTTAATAAGAATCGGAAACCGATCCCCTATTTAATGTCCAGTAGAAACTTATATTAATATTTAATGTAAATATATATTGAAAACTTTCCCAACATCAGTTGGTTAATACAAATTTTATTTTGAATAAATTGACTTGCATTATTAAATCTGACATCATGTAATAATACTGGGGGGGTCATTTTATTACTTAATAACAATAGAAAACCGATCCCCCACTTGATATCCAATAAAAACTTATATTAATATTTAATGTAAATATATCTTGAAAACTTTCCCAACTTCAATTGGTTAATACTAATTTTACTGTGAAACATTGACTTGCATAATAAAATCTGACATTTTACCCTTCAATAAAGGGTAAAATCAATATGTTAGGTACATGAGGCTCTCTGAAATTAATTGGCTGTCCTCTTGAGATTTCTGTCAGAGAAAAAAGCCACAGGCATTGTTCTTGTGCACAACATACATCCCTCTGGTCAAAACAGTGTACATTACATGCACTCAAATATACTATGAGTAACAAGATACCTCAAGATGTTCAGAGATCAATCTGTTTGAGGTATAAACATTAGATGTTCAACAAGATGAGATGATGGCATCAAATATAGCTTAATGGTAAAAAAACCAGAACCAGAAGCCATAAGAAGACTTAAAATAGTTTCTTGGCAATACTGATGCTGATGTGAAAGAAACAACAAAGATATGAATATATTTTTAAAGAATACTACATGCTGTTATAGCTTATAGATATTTCTAGAAGGAAACTATAAAAAAAAAATGAAAATATTTCTGAAGATGTTGGAGGGGATGATACTGAGACCCTCACTAAAGATCAGTGTTATATAAAGGAGCACTGAAAATACTACCTACTGTTTATAGCTTATAGATATTACTAATATAAAGCTATAAAGAAAATGAAAATATATTCTAAGCTGTTAGGTGGGATAGGATTTAAATTTGCAACAGTGTTATATGAGGGGGTGCTGAAAATGCTGTTGTTTTGTTTCTTCTTTGTCATAACTTATGCAGATGACACTGTATCGAAAGCAAGAACAAAAAGAAACATACAAGATCTCCTACAGAAGTCAGTGAAAAAAAAAAGAAGAAGAAAAGATTAAACATCAATTGCAAGAAGAAAGAATGTAAATGGTTATCAGCAGGAGAAACAGTGTAACATGCAAATTACAAAATGGAAACACCAAAATCAAGCAAGTACAATAATATAAATACATGGAAAGTGTTTTAACAGAGGATGGAAAATGCGACACTGAAATCCAAAGGTTCACTGGGATAGTGAAAGATGCCTTCTAAAACCTAAGTAGAGTATTAAAAAGCAGATGAAGAAGAGACTTGAGGTTCTATAGAAAGATGCTGAGAATGCCATAGACTGAACATATGAGTTTTAGAGATAATGGAAACAAAAATCACACTTATACTTAACATAGTTGAAAATTCCAGGGCAATGAGGAAAAGGGGCTTGGAAAATTTGATACTCACAAGACATATTGAAGGTAAGAGAGTCGGAGGGAAACAGTGCATAACTTTCCTAGCAAGCTTGAATAAATGGATGATAGAACAATGATTAGGAGATTAAACAAAAAGACAAAATTTATTAAGAGCTACAAAGGTCAGGAAATTATGGAGAGCCAAAGAAGAAGAATGTCACAAAGAATATTGATTTAAAAATATGAACCTCTTAAAATGATTTTGCTTTTCAGTTATTTTCATCTAAATTTCCCTTTTAACTATATATTTGTGTTGAGCCTGGTCAGTACCAAGATGATCAACCACTTTGGAATACTAGGTGCTTTAAGCTTGGATATACAGGTAGTGTAATGGATAATGGCTAGGAATTATTAATCAGAGAGCTGAGTTCTGATTCCTGTTTGGTTTATTATATTCACTTATGTGCAAATACTTTTGGAAATATATGAATCCACCTCTTCTCACCCCCATCTATGGATTAATTAGTAAGATTTGTATAACTAAAACCATTATTATCTCAAAAAAATTCTTGCAAACTAAAAAATATCTTCCTCCTTTAAAAAACCTGCAAAGGGTAGATAAGCCACACAAAACAAATCAGTCTATTTTTTTTTGAAAGACTGCTATATATTTAGAGATTATTAATAAAATCCAAAGAAGAATCTGCAATGTTATTGGTCCTAACCTGGCATCTCAGATCTCAAATTCAGTAGCTTCCTGTGTCTTTTCTGTAAATACTTTCATGGTAATTGTTCTGATGAATTTTTCTCTATGGTACCTAGACTTTATGAATTTAAGCACAGTACTAGATTGGCTGCTAGGTTTCAATTGAAATGGCTATTTGTAAGTGTAAGTTCTATGCTAACAGTTGCACATCTTGCTTGGGGAAATCTCTTCTGGCTTCTTGCTTCCCAGTCAACTTTGATCTTCAAAAATTTAAATGCAATATCAATTGTTATCTTCTATCTTCTTAATTCCTGTTCTTTTATTATTCTTACTCTTTAATAAATTTTTTTACATGTTTGTTAACACTCATTAACACCCCCCCATGTCTTAGTGGCTTTATTGCCTTGTTGGGGGTGAAAAGGTAAAAAAAAAGACTGTATTATATCAATATTTCAAGATCAGAAATAAAATATTGGTGAAACTTAACATTGAACACATGGAATTTGCCTGGGGTTAAATGCTGACTATTACCCCCAATTCTTAATTCCCTCTGTCCCATTTCACATCCACTCGGCTATGGCTGAAACTAGCCAATGCAAAGCAGAAGTTTCAGTGCAAACAAGGTCCTACTTTATTGGTTCAGATTTTTTTCGATAGAGTAACAACACAACAGACAGTTCAGGTCTACAATCAATCTATCAAAATCTGATAATTAAAGGCCAGTGCTTGACCATGATTTGCTTCCGGGTGAACAGGCCTTATTGGAATGACTTGTTACCAAATGACTGGTACAGCAATATCACTCTATTTCTTGGCCCAGTCATCGTAGTTCTTCTGACATGTCCACAAATCAAGAGTTGGAATTTCAAGAGCTCTACTTCTGGCACTGATCAATAATATTGGTGCAATATTATTGTAAGAGGAATATTGCACAATATTACTCAATAAAATAAGACAATCAGCCAAAATTGTTATTATGGAATAAATTATATGGCAAACTGTTATGCTTTTAATTTTCATGCAATATCAAAGATACTGAATTATGTTTAGTAATATGAATGAAAAATTTTACGGTTTTTGTATTTGAATTTTCTGATGAATCTCAATTCTTAAGTTAATGCCTGAATATGCAAATGGTGACAAAATGGGTTGATTCTAATCTTGACTAGGAATGACTGTAAAACACTTATCCCTCCCCAATTTATAGGCAGAAGCACATAAATGCATGCTGAGATTTTTTTCTAGCCAATAAAATAGGCTAGCTCTCAGTTTCATCTGACTCAGTCCCAGTCTGTCTTGTCTTGATGTCAGAACACTATGTTTGTTTGTCTGAACTTGCTCTTGTGTGTCAGCCACAATTCTTAGTTTGTAAACTTTTTGCTATATTACTATTGCTTTGCCTTATTATTGATAATTTGCCTTGTATATATTGTTTGCTTGATTTGTATTTTTTTGCCCTGTTCTTTTCATTTTCTTGTAATTGCTTTGTCAAATTTCTTGAGCAGTTCTGCTATGCATTTATTTTACATTTAATCATGGTTACACACTCCACAAAGTGAAAATAGAATTTCCATAGAAATTCCCTTATCGCATTGTTAAATATTTGAGCTTGCCAACTTTAACAAAATATTGCAATAACAATCATAAATATGAATGCTGATCTTGTCCTTTTGAGTAGTAAGGGGGTACAAATGAAATGATTTGAAATTGATCACTTAATTCAATTTCACTGAAACAGCCGTTAAACACTTCTATCTTTGTTGAAACTTGAATAAAGCATGGAATAATAATAATACAACACAAAATGTACTTAAACAAAATGTATTGAAACAAGAACGTGTACACAATATTTACAGATAGTTTGGTATATTCTTGGGAAGACCGTTCCTGTAGAATGGGTTGACTTAGTCGCAGTCGGGCAGAGTCTCTGGATTGGATCTCTTCTTCCTCCCCCGTCTTCCCGGTACCAACCATATTTATATGGTCGGTACTCCACTATGTAAATTAGGTGGATCGTACCACAACAATCTTCCTGTCTTTCTTACTTTCTTTCATTTTCTCACTGAAACTAAGTAGTGTCTCTGATATGTCTTTTCTATCTTTCAACATGATCAAAAATTGAAACGGAATAGTCCATTACTTATGAATTATTTCAGGAGATGTTAAACACTTCTATCTTCCCTTTTTTCTTTCTGGGGATTGCAACAGCCAAAACATTGTGATAACAACAACAAAGATGAGGACAATAGTCCAAATATAATTATTGTAAACAGTGTCTTTCTAATTCGTATTTTCTTTAAAATTAGTTACTCACAAGTTCCATCAATTTTATTCTCAGAATCTGTCCATAGAGCCACATCTCTGTGGCTTCAAGTCAATTCTTCATATGGAAGGAAAATTTCAAGTATTTACTTCCATACAAAAGGATTGGTACTATGTAGCAGTTCAGAACTCTTTTCATTCTTTCTAATAAAATTTTTCTATTGTGTAACGTGAATAATAATGCCTAATTTTGTCACATTTGAATATAAATATTTTATATTAAAAACATCAAATATTTATGCAAAATTTATATAAAGTGCAAAATTTATATCAAATAGAAATTATATATAAAATATTTATATAAAATTTAAAATATGTACATTTAAAATTTTATATTTTAATATTAAAAACATTTATGCAAAATTTATATAAAGTGAAAATTTATATCAAATAGAAATTATATATAAAATATTTATATAAAATTTAAAATATGTATATTTAAAATTTTATATTTTAATATTAAATATTTTCTTTTTACATCTAGACTTTTGACATTATTACATAAAATAATAAACTTTCCATAAATATTTTTTGGAAAGACTGCATTTTCTGTTGCAATTGAAAAGAAATTTTGTGAAGGGAATGCTAACATCCAATTTTGTGTACAATAATCTTGACTTGATTGGAAACAGTATAAAAGATAAAAGTAACTCTAAAAAAAACAGACTTACTTGCAGATGATCAATATTTGATTAATAAACATGGAGAGGATTTTGTTGTCTAAACAAGTATGAACAATATCAATCATACTTTCAAGTTTGTTAATCAAATATTGATTACTGATGATATTTTTTAGATACCTTTGTCTGATGAACAAAGTTTTAGAGAAGAAAAAACTGAGTCTGTTTTATTCCTCCAAAATACTGGTTCCATCTAATTTTAATTTCTTGCAAATATGTCTTGATTTTTACAGAAAAGATGGATGAATTTTCAGCAAGCATCAACCTGCATGTCTGCAAAAACACAGAACGTCAAAAAGATATTTTTTTTACTTGACACCACTTTTATTTTGACTACCTTCACTCTTCAGCAAAGTTCATTGTTTTAAAAAGTGATAATAAGAATTCTAATAAAAAATAAACTAATGATAAAAGTGAATTTGTACTTTTTTGTTTAAAAAAATAGCTTCCTGTAGTATTATTGAAATTGCTATTAAAAAAATTCCTGAAGTATTAAAATAACTTCCTGAAATATTATTAAAATCATTATTACAAAAGTTCTTGAAATATTATTAAAATTATTATTAAAAAAGTTCCTGAAATAATATTAAAATTATTATTAAAAGAACTTCCCAAAGTATTATTAAAATTATTATTAAAAGGACTTCCTGAAGTATTATTAAAATTATTATTAAAAAACATAACTTCCTAAAGTATTAAAATCTCTATCTATAAAAAGCAGGATGTGTGTGTGTGTGTGTGTGTGTGTGTGAACGAATGCACTGCTACAATTTTTGATGGATTTGCACCAAAATTTACATGCACATGCTCAAAGTTAGTGGGAAGGCCAAGACTGACTTTGCATTTCCCAACTCCCATCGATAGTGGAAATAATCGATTTTTTCGTGCTTCTATGGCAGTTTTCATGTAGTTTGCAGCCATTTTCTACTGGCCAGAGTGAGAGCCTATAGTTGGCTGCCATGAATAGGCAGGAAGATTCTATTGGCCAGCGTGAGAGCCAACAGCTGACTGACACAAATGTTAACTAGCATGCTAGCATGCAAAAAAATCGGTAGCTGCATTTGTCACAAGTGGGAAAAATTTAAATCTGCATGGCACTTTACTCCGATTGGCTCATTCGCTTGCTTAAACTCAACGTTGATTCTGATTCTGCAGAACTGGGTTGAGTGTGAAAAAGTATTTGTTGTTAACATTCTTTTTTCATTCGGTTTTTCCAGTTATGAGTCCTTTTTTAAAGCTGATTGTTTTGTGTTCATTTTGTTTAGTTCTTTTTTTTGTAACAGATTTAATGTTTAGTATAGAGCTTAGAAAAAATTTGCAGTGTGAGATAGGCAAGAAGTAAGACATGCAGCAACATCAGCACGGCAAAGGGCACTTCTTTAAAGGCAAGGAAGGGCAAAAATATTTTAAGTCAAGTGATAGCGACTGCTGTATGAGTCGTACGATTTTTGAATCAAGCACGGGCAACGCCGGGTCATGCTGCTAGTTTATATATAAAACACTATATTTTGAATGGGAAGTAATATTTATAAATGATGAAGAGTGCTAAATGTTAAAATATTCATAAATAGGTTACATTTTATTTTCAGGTTTTAAAGTAATTTACAATCAATCTGATGACACAATTATTTACTCCTGTCTTAATAGTAAGTCAGACTGGTTTGATAAGGTCAAATTCACAGCTGATCTCAAAAATTACCTAAAATCTATTGTTAACTGGGGCAAGGGATTCTTGTTAATCTAAAAACCTTGAAAATGAAAATTCTCTCTTTTAATAATTGGAGAGAACCATTTTTACCTTCTGTCAGCATGATTGATGCCAACCTCCAGGAGAGTGACTTATTGCACCTTCTCAGGCTAATGATGACATGAAGTGAAGTGGAAAGATTATATGGAATCAATTGCTAGGTCTGCTGCTAAGAAAGTTGATTCACTGTTCCATGCTAGACAATTTTTCTTAAACATCTATACATCTACCGTTCATCCATGCATTGAAAATTGCTGCCATATCTGGTCGGGTACTTCTACTATGTACTAAAAATTTCTTGATAAGAATCTGTAATGTTATTGGTCCTGAATTGGCTTTAGTTAATTTTGCGCTGCTGTAACATACCTTCCCTTTGCCTTTTCTATAAATATTTTCATGATAATTATTCTGATGAACTTTCCTCTATGGTACCTAGACTTTATGAATTAAAGCAGTACTTGATTGGCAGCTAGGTCTCATCATTTTACTGTTGAAATGGTTAGATGTAACCATAAGTTCTACACTAACATTTTTTTCTCACACTTCTCACTTGTGGAAATATCTTCTGGCTTCTTGCTTTCCAGGCAAGTTTGATCTTCAAAAATTTAAATGCAATGTCAATTGTTATCTTCTGTCTTCTTAATTCCTGTTCTTTTATTGTTCTTTCTCTTTAATAATGTCTTTTTTCTTATATTTTCTCATGTTAAGTAACCCCTTGATTCCTAGTGCTTTCTTAGAGGTGAAATGATTAAAAATCATCTTACTTCGCTCCTTCTGGTTTTTTCACATTCCAAGATATAAACAAAAAAGTTAATGTGGTCTTTGCATATATTTCTACCACAATTATTACAGACAGTCTTTATTTTCACATGCTTGTAATTCATACAAATATTATGACTGAAACCAGAAACTCCTTGTAGTTACTTGACAGAGCTATTCAGAAAGCTACTTGAATAATGATGAAAATTTCATGTGCGATTTAAATTTTTTTTTTTAATCATTATCACCCCATGCAAGGTAAAATATAAGGGGTTACAAGGTGTTGAAGAATTAGGAAGAGAAACATTAATAATGAACAGGAAGAGAAAAGAGGCATCAGGAGAACAGTAGATAGTGATTGACATTACATTTAAATTTTTGCAGATTAAAGTTAGCTGGAAAGCATGAAGCTGGAAAAGAGTTCCACAAGTGAGAAGTGCAAGAAAAGAAACTGTTAGCATAGAACTTATGGTTACATCTAGCCAGGTCAACTGTCAATTGACGAGACCTCATTGCCAGCCTAGTACTACACTTAAGTTCATGAAGTCTAGGTGCCATAGTAAAGAGATCATCTGAACAATTACCATCAAATTAGTCATAGAAAAGTCACAGAGAGGCAACCGTAAAAACATTTTGTGGGCTGTTCAAACACCCCATAATACTAATGGAAAATGTTATAGTGGAACACACCTATTCTATTGTTAATAGATTCTCCCACCTATAATAAGTAGGAGTAGTAGCAGTCGCTCAGTGAGTTAGTCAGTCAATCGATGTCGGACAACCGTTAGTCGGATACTAAAAGTATCAGCGACCACCACTAGATTTCTCTGCATCATTACCTATTATATCAAGTTCCTAACGTTTTGTACATCGAACCTATTTTAGGACAGACTTAGTACAAATACAAGCCTCCACTGTGAAACTACTCTACAACAGAAAGTTAAATAGTGAATCTGATTGACAACATAAATAATGAATAATATTGTTTTCAAAATTGTTTAAAAATAGAAGAACCATTTAAAAAGATAAAATACAATTCTGTTAACTCAGCTTCATTACTAAAAGTATTTTAAACAGATTTATTACTCTTATACAATTTTAAATCTTGGATAATAGTATTGATTGTGTTAGTTTGTGAGAAAAGTTTTCATGACTTGTTTAGTAAATGCTGTTTTTTTCCTTTACTCAATGTCAATTAGATACAAATTAGACAATTCATGAAGTGCAAAAATTGTTGGTTTTTGATTTTTTGTTTCTGTGTGTGTGTGTGTGCATTTACTGACATTAACCCTTAAGCTTTTCACCGTTCATTGTTTGGACGGACAAAAGCTCACTGGAAAAATCTTCTATTCTTGTTTTTCCATTTTCCTCTTCATTCTTTCATTTTCCTGCATTTTCAATGACCACTAATATGCAAACAATGACTAAATTCAGAAAGAAAAACAACTCTTGACAAAATCACATGCAGTTTTTATTTTTTTCTATCACTAATTTGATTATCTATATGTCTATCTATGGATATATATATATGTGTGTCTGTGTGCGTGTATGTGTGTGTGTATCATATATATATATGTTTGCATGTATGTATATATATATATATATATATATATATATATATATATATATATATATATATATATAAGTGTGTGTGTGTATACAGTGTGCAAACATTGTGCGATTGATAAAGTGTCATCTAAATTATGCAAAAATGAAAATAACACTGAAATCCCATTTTAGCAAATATATTTACCAAAATTACACAAAAATATCTTGAAATACTAAAGAGAAAATTTATTGAATAAAATTGCCATTGGCTACAACCATGGCCTCCAGACAACCTTGGAATCTCCTGCAACTCTTCTGGATGGTCTCCTTGTTTAAGTTGATGAATGCTGCCATAATTCTTGCTTTCAGTTCATCTTTGTTGTTACAAGGAGTTTTGTTAGTCTCTCACTCAACTGTGCCCCACACATAATAATCAAGGGGATTGCTGTCTGGGGAGTTAAGTGGCCAAATGTAACATGTAATAAAGTCGAAGAAATTGTCTGACAGCCATGACTTGATGCTTTTGCTTGCATGGCATGGTGCAGAGTCCTGTTACCAGATATAGGGTCTTCCAGCAGCCACCCTCTTGAACCAGGGCAGCACTACCTCCTCAATGTTGAGTTTGAGGCCCTGTGGGAAGATGAATGAAGCATAATGTCACCATCACTAGTGATCACTTCAAGCACCATGATACTGACTGGATATATCATCTAACTCTTTCCGAATCCTCTGCAAGCAGTACAGCATGCCATTAGAATCCTCTAAGCAGTACAGCATGCCATTTCTAAATTTCTGGCAGAGTGAATTTCATTATGGTACTCTTTTTCTCACACATGATGCCCAACTGACCCTACCATACTGTGCAGTTGGCAAAATCAAAAACAAACAGCATGAATGCACAAAATAAAAATATAAAATAAGGACAATTTATTCATTGCACCCTGTATATATTTTAAATATATTTTAAATTAATATTTCATATTAATTATTCATTGTTCATATAACCCCCAAATTAATGTCATAAGGTTAATATTCAGGTTTTATGTTATAAAACTTCTTCCCTTTAGGACAAATTCTTTGTACCCTCCCCTGGCCCTGTCTCATGCCTTTTTGCCTGACTGAAACATTGAAATGAATAAATTCTGTATTAGTATTTTGACTGGTTGTGTATTATTTTTTTTTTTTTAGCTTTCACAGTTAAATTTCTATTTTTGACATGAACTCAGTTCACACTGGGGTTTGATAAGACAGACGATTGATATATTCAAAGCCAAAATAGGCTATTCCCCATATGAGGTGATTTTGGATCGTATTGTTTATTAATTATATTGCTCTGTAATAACAAATACATTGAGCTCTTTTTGTGGATTAGTTTTAATATTTTATATTATGAGGATCCACCGTCGGACGTTTCGGTCTAATAGATAAAAGATTTCAGTTATCTGTTTGGATTGGTATTGCTTTTATGTCCATCGTCTTTTTCATGTTGAATTGTATATGGTCTATGTTAAATATGTTTTATGAATATGTCCTGAAGATGGCCTATTAGACCGAAATGTCCGACGTTGACATTAAACATTAAAACAGCATAATCGCATATTAGGATTTTTGTTTGTTTTTTCAGTATATTTTTCTTCATATATATGTATGTGTGTGTGTGTTTGTGTGTGTGTACATATTTATCTATACATATTCTTTCATCCTGAGAAATGCCAGTTGAGTAGAAAAAGTATAAATGATTTATTAAATGACCCATAAATAGTTAATATGCCATTAAAAAAAGCTTATTGTTAACCTTTTTTAAACTCTTTTTTCTTATTTCCTTTTACCCTATCTTTCTCACTTTTTACTTTCTTCTTTTTTTTTATTCCTTTATATCTTCAATCTTTTCACTTCTTTCTCTTTTTAAATTAAAATCTTTATTCCTTCTATTTTTTCATTCCATGCTATACTCCTCTCTTTCTATTCTATCATTTCATTTTCTTTTTCATATCTACTCAATATATTTCTTCTCATTTCACTGTCTTCTTTTTCCTTTCTCCTTTCAGCTTCTTATTTTCTTTATATACTTACTTCCTCCCTCATTATTTTCATACTTTCTCTCTGTTTTCTCTCTCATTATCTATGACTCCATTTATTCTTTGTTATGGTTTTTTCCTCTTTCTTATTTTTTTCATTTGTCTCATCTTTTCTCTGCAATCATTTTTTTCTCCTTTACTAAACATATTTTTCTTATCGCAGTCATTCTTTTTTCTAATACTACTGTAAATATATAATATTTTAGTGCCTGTTAACCTCTAAGTCCCAATAAACATCTAGAATCAATTAGTGACTCCAAGTATTCATTTATCTCTTTTCTGTCTATTTCTTAACCTTATACCATCAATGATCACTAATAATATTGAGCCTTCAGGTTAAGACCAACCCAAAATGAAAGGACAATTAATAATCTGTGCTTCAGAAGGTTTTTTTCTTTCTTTCTTTCTTTCTCTCACATTCTTAGTGACAAGCCTGAAAGAAACTTTAGGGCAAGTATGCACAGAATGAATGGTTTGTAGAGTACGACAAAAGACAATTAGCAGTGTTGTCCTTTATGATAGCGTATTGGTTAAAGTATATGGTAGGTCACTGAAAGGCATGAGGTTTTGTCCTAAGCAGTCCCTCATAGAAAAACTCTTCTAGAGGAACAAAAATTCCAGTTCAAAATCATGAAGAGAATATCTGTTAACATGATCACATATTGGTTAGAGCATGTGACAGGTTACTGAAAGATTTAAGGTTTTGTCATATACAGTCCCTCTCAGAAAAATTTTTCTATAGAAAGGAAAATGACACTTCAAAATTGAGAAGGGAATATCCCTTAACATGATTGCATATTGGTTAGAGCATGTGACAGGTGACTGAAAGGTTTGAGGTTTTGTCCTATGCAGTCCCTCTCAAAAAAACTATTCTGGATGAAAGAAAATGCCAATGTGTATTGTTCTAATTTCACATAGCATGCCTTTTCTGAATATCTCAGTTAATCTTTAGTTAATTCACTTTAGTAATTTAATTCACCAAGTTTTTGTTCCCTTTATTGTGGCCAGGTATTGAACTCACAATTCTTTTGGTCAAGTCACTTTTTGGATTACTTCAACCAACACTTTTAACCACTGGGCTATGTGTCCTTGGGGAATTGGAACAATTTACCTCCATGGGCTAAATAAAGGGCTTGGTTCAAAATTCCAATGTATATCACCAGATGAAGGCTGGACTTTACAATGTCTGAAACATTGTGAATATGGAAATAAAGATGAGGACAGCTGTCCAAACAATGTAAATAGAGTAAATAGTTACAATACATCATCTCAGATATATAGACAGATACAAATATCAAGTTTGGAACTGTGCTTACATCATTGATAACTGCATACAGTTACAAATTGAAAAAAAGACATTATCAGCAGTATGCAGTTTTATTTGCTTTGGTTTTTAATCACATCACCCCATACAAGGCAGTAGAACCACTAAGACACAAGGGGTTACTGAGTGTGAAAATATTAGAAAAAAAGAGAAGCATTATTAAGGAAAGAGAATGTTAGAAGAGAAATTAAGAGAACAGGAAATAATAATTGACATTGCATTTAAATTTTTGAAGATCAATGTTGGTTGGAATGCATGGAACCAGAAGAGCGTTCCACAAGAGAGAAGTGCAAGAAAAAAAAACTGTTAGCACAGAACTTACAGTTACATCAAGCCAATTTAACGGTGAATTGATGAGACTTTTTCACCAATCTAGTACTATGAAACCATACAATAAATTCATAAAGTCTATGTACCATAGCAAAGAAGTCATCTAAACAATTACCATAAAGGTATTTATAGAAAAGGCACAGGGAGTGAGAACAATAATGATTGACATTGCATTTCAATTTTTGAACTTCAAAGTTTGCTGGAAAGCATGGAGCCAGAAGAGTTTGACAAGCTAAAAGTGTGTGAAAAGAAACTGTTAGCATAGAACTTATGGTTACATCTAGCCAATTCAACTATAAATTGGTAAGACCTTGCCACCAATCTTTTTTGTTATAAATTGTTTCTTTCTTGTTATGATTGGCGTTTTAATGTCTGCTTTTATTGGTCTAATAGTGTGGTTCCTGTTTGGTGCAGTACACCCCATATGTGCGATGGAAGAGGATAGCAGGTGAGTCAGAATGATTGAAAGACAACCAAAGATTTAGAAACAGTTTTAAAAAATACATACATCAAAAATAAATATTATTTCAAAATTTAAAATATTACGGATTACTTGTCATTGCATGCATAGTTACAAATAATTATTGACCGATTTTATCATTGTGATATTTTTGCATTATATCAAGTATTAAGAATATTTTAACTAGGGTCCATAAATTGGAGGAGAGAGTTATTGATGATAAGGTTCTGACTTCAAATCTGCAGTTATCTGCCTTTAACTCTCTCTCTATTTTTTTTATTTTTAAATGTACTTTTTATCACATTTGTTAAGGTGTGAGCAAATTTTCATTCTGAAAATGTGGCCCAGAGAAAAAAGCTTTGGAACCACTGCTCTAATAGATACAGGTTGTTATGGGAAAATTGTCACCATTTTATATTTTTAATTTTGTGCATGTGCATTGTTTTTGATTTTGTCAACTGCACAGTATAGTAGGGTCAGTTAGGCACTGTCTGTAAAAAAAGAACATGATGCAATTCACTCTACCAGAAATTTGGAAACAACATACTGTACTGCTTGAATCCATGCCAGATACACCAATACAAACATTTCAGTGTTTGGGTGTCAATCTGAGGACAATGCAGAGAATTCAGAAAGAATTAGATGGTGCTAATGGTGATTACAAAGGTGTGATCACTAGTGATGCTAATGTTATGTCACCATTCATCTTCCCATAGGATTCAGGCTCAACACTAAATGCTTTGAAGAGGTAGTGCTGACCTGGGTCAAGTGGATAGGTGTTGGAAGACCTTATGTCTGGCAACAGGTCTCTGAACCATGCCACACATGCAAGAGAATCCAGTCATGGCTGTCAGACAATTTCTGTGACCATATCACCACTTACATCTGGCCACCTAACACCCCAGACTGCAACCCCCTTGATTATTGTGTGTGGGGCACAGTTGAGTGAGAGACCAACTAAAATCCCTGTAGCACCAAAGATGAACTGAAGGCAAAGAATATAGCAGCATTCACCAACTTAAACAAGATCAGCCAGAAGAGTTTCAGGAGATTCTGAGGTCGTCTGGAAGCCGTGGTTGAAGTCGATTTCATTGAATAAGTTTGCTTTTTAGTATTTCAAGATATTTTTGTGTAAATTTGGTAAATATATCTGTTAAAATGAGATGTCAGTGTTATTTTCATATTTGTATAATTTAGATGAGAATTTATCCATCTCACCCTGTAGATTGATAGAATGCTTTGTTTCAGTGTAGATATTTTTTAAAATAAGTTATTTTTACAATTAGACACTCTTGCTACTACCAGCCATTAAAGAACTCTTTGAAACCTTTATTATAATAAATGATAGGAAAATTACAGGTGTTAGATTCTGCCCACAAATTACCTGTTATTTACAGAATCAGGTATTAAGCACTTTTGAAAAGTCAGTTTACTCACCAAAATGATACAAATATCAACCAAAAGAATTATGAGGAGAAACGTAAATGAATAAAAAACATGTGAATTTTAATGGCTGTAGAGGTCAAGTGGGAAAGAAATTGACTGGAGAAGCAAATATCATTTTTTTTTTGGAAAGGTGAAACATTTTATACCTTTTTTGAAAAGGTCTGCTTACATACCATACAAACTTATACATAGGTCAAGATTTTAAGGCTGAAATTGATTGATAAAATAATGTATTTTTTTAGATTCCTCTCACTTTTGAAGTGATAGATGTGTGTTTGTGTGTGTGCGTTTGTGTCTATATGCATTTGAGATTGCTTGGTCACATGGCCAAGTGGTTAAAACATCCATTTTCTGACTATGAGACCCGAGTTCAAATCTCACCATGGTTGATTTGTCAGGAAGGTGAGTTCTTGATGTTATCAGTATGAGGGAGATATATTGAAAAGACGAATTTCTTATTAAGATCATAATTTTTTTAAAATCATTTCACTGCAAGTAAGTCAATAATGCCACTAGGAAGCAAGGTGTTTGAGTGAAAGTGAATGAAAAGACTAAAGTGAGGAGAAAGAACAATAAAAGAACAGATTTCAGGAAGACAGAAGATTGCATTTAAGTTTTTGAAGATTGTAGGTGGCAGGGAAGCAAGAAATAGAAAATGATTTCCACAGGCTAGAAGTGTGAGAAAAGAAACTATTAGAATAGAACATACAGTTGCATTTATCCAGTTCAACAGTAAAATTGTAAGATCGAGTTGCCAATATGGTAGCACACTTAAATACATGCAGTTGAGGCACTAAGAACAACTCATCAGAACAAATGCTATGAAAATATATAGAAAAGACAGAGGATAGCCATGCCACATTAATTGGAAAGTGACTGATGTCAAGATGCCAGGTCAGGATTAATTACATTACAGACCTTTCTTTGAATTTTATAAAAAATCTCAAGATACATAGACCAGATATGACAGCAATATTAAATGCAAGGAGGAATGGTAGATTTATAAATATGAAAGATGGATTCTGATGAGAAAAATTCTAAGCTGAATAATATTTTACAAGTTAATTAAAGATGAATCAGCTTGCAATTGTGCGAGAGGATTATAGTTGCTTTTGTTGATGTTGTTGTTGTCAATGTAAAATTTGTCTCTGTTCTCTTTTTTTTTTCAGAGAATTGGTGTGAACACATCTAATTAATACTGAATGTCTTCCAGGATTATCTTCCCTCAGTTGTACTGTGCCTTATTGAATAATAATGCAGTCTTTAAAATGTTAATCAAAGATACATATTTATGAATTGAGATTAAATATGGATTCAAATCTGACAGTATGATATGGTCAGGAACAAATAGGAAACATTTATAAATTTAACATTTTTTCACTTTTATTTATCAGAATATGGATGAGAAAAAATTCTGGTATTTTTGTGTTGTTTGTTTCTCATTGGTTAAGTGAACCTCATATGTATTTGTCTTGTCAAGTAGCATTTATGTATATAATTCTTGTATGATTGGGTATCATAATTCTAGTTGGTCTATGCAGGATGTGTGTGCATTTGTGCATCCACTGGGCATTTTTATTTATATCTAGTATCTATATTGATAGGGAGATGTTTTGTGTGAGAAAAAAAGAATTTAGGTTACCCTGGCTGTGGTTGTAGTTACACAGATTCTTTAAGTATGGATTTTATAAATGTTGGTGATATAATAAAATGTGTCTGATGTGTGTTTATTGATGGGAAAATATTTATCAGGATCCCTTCTAAATATTTTCTACATAATAAATTATGTTCTTTTCTAATTAGAGTGACATTTATTAAATTGAAGTTATAGCCTGTTTTATTTCTGTGTGTTACAAGCAAGTTCAAAGGGTTGTCCCAAGATAGGTCTCTCTTATGTTCGCATATGAGGGCTTTTATATTTCTAGATGTTTCACCTATGTAGCTTTTCATGCATATTATCTAAAGAACACTGGCCTTAATTCAAAAGATGACTATGGTTTTACAAGCTTATAGTTAAATCATTATTGGTGTTTTAATAGTTAAATCATTATTGGTATTTTTTTATATCGCTTCACCTGAACCAAGGTAATAATGCCACTAGAACACAGGAGATTACAGAGAGTGAAAGAGAATGAAAAGACTTTAGTGGGGATAATTAAGGAAAGGACAAAAAAGGAACAGGGTCAAAAAGACAGTAGATGGTGATTGACATTGCATTTAGATCTTTGACGATTGTAGTTATTAGGAAAGCAAGAAATCAGAAGGAAGTTCCACAGGTGGGAATTGTGCATAAAGGAACTGTTAGAGTAGAAGTGGTGGTTGCTTCTAGCTAGTTCAACAGTAAAGTGGTGAGACATAGTTGTGAATTCATGTTGTTGGGGAATAGGGGAAACATTTAAATTATATTTATAATCAAAACCAGTTAAATAGCCTGTAATGTATCATCACAAATTAATAAAGATGAGAGCTTCCCTTTGCAGCATCCACTGAAAAGTTTTGTCATTAATAATGGCTGAAAATGATGACCGTCAGATCATTTTATAAGACTGCATAAAAAATATTAAAAATGAATATGGGAATTCCAATCAAAAGAGAAAAATGAAGTTCAGAAGTAAATAATTTACATTAAACTTTTGATGCCTTCAAGTGTTTATAACACCTGAAGGTATCAAGAGTTTAATATTGGAATTTTGTCTAAAGTGCAGTAATGAACATTTGGCTAAAGAAATCAGATTCTAGTATCTAATAATGAAAATGATTGATTGATTTGTTTTTTACAGCTTATCAACCCTTTGCAAGTTATTTAAAGCCAGAAAATATTTTTAGATTGTAAGAATTTTTTGATATAATAATGATTTAGTGATACAGTTCTTACTAATTAACCCATAGCTGGAGAGAGAAAAGGTGGATTCATACCTTTCCCAAGCATATATTTGCACATTAGTGAATATAATTAACTCAATTTGAATTAGAACTTGGCTTTCCAATTAACAATTCTAAGCCATTATCCATTACACCACTTGCACATCCAAGTTTACAGCATCTGGTATTCCCAAGTGCTCAGACCCAATGTTGCTTAATTTCAGTGATTGCACAGGAAACAGTAGTTCCAACATGATATGGCTGTAAGCCCTATGTTAAAAATAATGACATGATAAAATATTAATTGTGCTGTTGTGGTGGAAAGTGACACCTTTTCGTTTTTCCAAGTCTCTCCAAACATATCAATTTTTAAACCCTTTGCAATCTTTCCTGTTGAAATCTTTGGTTTATTCTCCATAATAGCAAGCAGAGTATCTTTATAAATGTCAGAAGGTCACCTGGAGTGCAAGCAATCATTTAGGTTTAAAATCACCTTGACTAAATCTGTCAAATCACTTTCGAATCATCTGAAAAGCTGAAGCTCAATGCAAATAAAACTTCTGAATGTTTTTTCTTTCAGTTTCAATGTGTACTCCTTTCCAAAATCTATAAAGTATAATATGGTAAAAGTGCAACTTTTTATCCTCTTTAAAGCATTCCTTTGTAGACAAATCATAAACATTCAACAAAGTCTGACTCGCATCTGAATAATGCAAGGTTTCAATCTAGAACACACCAAAAATCAGCCCCCAAACAAATACCAGTTTCAAATTGCAATCGTTTTATATTAACAATGAACATTGGGCACAAATTTTTGCAATGATCTGATAGTAAAGACATCTGAAGTGGGAGAACAAGTACATATGAAAATGTCTTATTGATGAAATATACAAAATGGCCAAAATGTTGTGATAACATCAATAAAAATGAGGTCAAGAGCTTGAATAAAAATTGTGTAAATAATTAGAAAAAATAGTATCAGTCAAAAGGACCAGAGATTGAGAATAACAAAGATGTTAGTTTGAGGTAAGAATTACATTATGTTATTATCTTGGAGAGAAAATACTGGTACAATGCTTGAAAGAAAACAAAAGTATTTGAAAATAGAATTTACCAAAATCAACTAAAATGTTTTGTCAAAGAATAAATATATAAGATACTTAAATATCTACCTGCATGAATGAAGAAAAACTCTTTAGTTATGTTCATTTGAAGAGATCCAGACTTACAGGTGATAATAGGATTCCATAAAACGAGAATGTTTGGTTCGGTTCACTGTGGTTTGATACAGTATGTGAAGCTGTCAGACAATGATGGTAAATGAGAATGGCTTAAAAATATGTATTTGAGCTGACAAATATGGTTGAAAAGTGAGCCACAGTCTTCAAAAGTCCCGAAAGCCAGAAAGATCACAAGAGGAAGAAAGAAGACAACTGAGTGAGAATGCGGTATCAACATCAGTATCAACATTAACATCAACATTAGCACCGATATGTCACTTCCTGGAAATGTTCTATTATTCAGGCTGACGACACCTCTCTTAGAGAACCAACCAGCCATCAATAGACACCAGAGAGATCCCAAGGCGAGAGGAGCAGCTGAGGTGAGGAGAATGGGGGTGAGAGCAAAGTGGTGGTTAAGGTTGCTGGGTGGTGGTAGGAAATGGGCAAGGAGGAAGTTCAGAATGGGGAAAGCAATGGAGAGTCATAGCGAGGTTCATGTGAAGAAAGCGGAGATGGAGGTATCGGTGGATAGCAGAAAGTGCTAAATAAAAAAAAAAAATGGAAAGTAATATATGAGAGGAAAAAAAAGCCAAGAAAAGTGAAATAAAGAAAGAGAGGAATTTAAAAAAAAAAAAAATAGATGCACTTACGTGTGACATGTGGAAATTCTGCGGCAGTCTTTGGCAAGCGGGTGAGGTGTGTTTCTGTGGTGAACTAACTCGAGTTATTATTGGACGACAATCAGGATCAGGTGCAGGTATGTGTGCATGACTTCAGTCAGAGGGTGTGACCATGAAAAATGGAGCAGGGGTGGAGAAAAGATTGCCATTGTCTTATGAGTCCTAGCTTCAAATGTGAACATATATATGCATCTATATATGTCAATGTAATTCATATACAAATATATTGTATTCAAAAACCTCCATTACACAAGCATACACACACACAGACACACACACACATATATATGACCATAAAAGTAGGCATATATGAATGTGTATGTAATGCAAGTCACCTTTATGTCTCTTTATGTGTATCTAAAGTAAACAAAGTGTGTGTAGTATAATAGTTATTGGTATAGAAAATGGAACTGCTGACTCAAGTTCAATTCTGGCCTTGTCTAGTGTGTTCACCTCCACATTAATGCTCTTGAGAAAACCATGAATCTACCTTTTCTCCTCCTGAGTTAAATAGAAAGGTAGACCTATTCCTTTAGCCTTGGTTGGTAGCCAGTCAAGAAGAAGGACTACTATGAATTCAAAATCATGGCAATGACACTCTATGAAAGAAACTAGGATAAATCACAGGAATCTGTGGAGTTCCATGATTACCTGTGTTATGGAAGAACATGGTACTAAAAAAGGTAATGACTGAATATGTTTGTACAATTGTTTCTTTATTGATGTATGCATATTTAAGTACAACTACGGATAATTATATTAGTGTGTGTGTGTGTGTGTTTATATATATATATATATATATATATATATATATATATGTGTGTGTGTAACTTTATATAGATATATATATCTATGACTTTTATATGTATATATATATGACATATATATATATATATATATATATATATATATATATATATATATTGATAAAAAAAAATTGGTGCCTAAATATACACTAAATATATATATATATATATATATATATATATATATATACACGCTATTAGCAAAAAGTTTGGGGTCACCCTTCATTTCTTTACAAAACACCTTAAAATCAGATAGTTTTTTTTAAAGTAAAAAATAAAATTTCAATAACTATGCCGTATTTCCTTTTGTTTTGACAAAAAATAAGCACTTAACTATGAAAAACTATTATACAACAGCACCATATTTTATTTTCAGCAATAAAACTACCATATAGATGAGCACAAATTTGAAGTTTTGGGTCAAAATTTGAGCCTGGAGAGAGACTGAAAAGTAAAAGCAAATACCCTGCAGTTACTGAAATTTTATCTTTTATTTAAAAAAAATTAAAAAATATTTAATATATATATATATATATATATATATATATATTGATAAAAATTGATATCTAAGCCTCAGTATAGTTTCTGTACCCTCTGCTTTGGATCATTTAAAATTATTCCCAAAATATACAGATAGTACATGGATCCTCAGCAGAGTGTACAGAAACTACACTTACACTTTGCCATTGATTTTTATCAATTTTCTTGTGTGCATAAATAATTGATTGATTGATTGATTGATTTGTTTTTTATGCCTTATCATCCCTTTGCAAGTTATTTAAAGCCAGAAAATATTTTAGGGGAGATAATAATGATTTACTGATACATTCCCTACTAATTAACCCATAACAAGAGTATTTGCCCATAAGTGAATATAACAAACCTGACTTGAATTGGAAATATACTTTCTGATTTCTAATTTCAAGGCATTATCCATTACACCATATATAAGCTTACAGCACCTAGTATACATAAGCGGTCACCCATCTAGGTACTGATGAGGCTCAACATTGCTTAACCATATATATATATATATATATATATATATATATATATATATATATATATATACATAAATAGATAGATAGGGTGATTCAGGTCAGATGAGAATCTATGGAATAATTATATAAGAAAGTCTGGGAAACTTCTGTTTTCTCATGTTTCACTGATGAACTGGCATCATCAGAAAAGCAATTTAAGTTCAACAAAATACACATTTAAAAAAAAATCAAAATGTGATTGATGTTACATGCTTAATTTTTACCTTAACTGTATCATTATAGAAGTTGATTTAATATAATGACTGGGATGTTTCCATTTATCACAAATTCTTACTAAATTAGGACTGAAACAATGTGGGATATGCAAACCTTAAACTAAATAAATCTATGGATGAATAGATGAATATATAAAAATAAAATCTGATTTCTACAATAATACAGTTAAAGTAAAAATAAGCCATTCAGTGTCTAAATGTAAAACACATTTTGCCTTGCTAATATAGAATTGTTGAAATAAATCAGCTCATCAGTGAAACATGGTAAAATAGACATTTTCAAACTGTCTTATGTGTCTATCTATCTGTCTATGTCTTGCTCTTTCTCATATATATATATATATATATATATATATATATATATATATATATATATATTCATGCACGTTTCATTAAATAATATAGACAAGTGTTGTCTATTTATTTTATGTAAAAATTTTTTAACGTCTGATAAGTTTAATAACATTATCGTTGAATGAAGAAAGAAATTCACAATATTGATCCATATTTTTTTTAATACAATCTAAGATTTCAGCTTACATAAGACATTATCAAAGATGTCAATTACAACATATTAAACAATATACAGACACGACAGTGATGATTGTCTGTCATTGTTTATATATATATATATATATATATATATTAAAAAGAAGAGAGAAACCACAAACGTTTTTGGTTGGAATGTGTATTTTTTCTAAAAATATATTACTCTATTTATTTTTTTTTAAAAATCCACATTACAACCAAAAATGTTTGGGGTTTTTCTCTTCTTTTTAATATACACACTTTTCTCTCATTGGAACTACTATAATCTCTTCCATATATATATATATATATTAAAAAAATATAATACCCTATATTGATTGTACAACTTGTAGGTTCATGCTTTTTGCAATATTCATTATTTATCCATTTGATTATATTTATATATCTGTATCTATCTACATATCTCTCTCTCTCTCTATATATATATATATATATATATATATATATAGACATTATCAATCTTATTGCCAATATTGTTATCATTTTGGTTGTATTTTTATTCCTCAAATTTCATTAATCAGCCTATTAAATCTGCATATATTAAAGAAAGGAATGGATTTTTTTATTTATTAATCTAACAGATTTTTACTACTTAAATGTTATTTTTAGTGGATACTCGTATCTGAGTAGATACTCAGTTTCTTTATTTTTGTCTACCAGCCTGAATATTCAAGAAATCTTATAAGAAAAATATGTGCTCTCCAGCAGGATTTGAATCTGCATTCCCTTTGAGGAAACTGTCATTAGATTTGATGTTCTTTGACCTCCTGGCTACACAGTGCATTGATGGCCAAGCAAAGTCTGAATAGTGCCTTTAAACACAGATTTTTTCTCCAACTCTCAAAATACATTAGTTTACAAAACTGAGCAGATATCTCTATTTCAAGAGTTAGAGAAAATCTGCTATGTTATGGTGGTGGGAAAGTGATTGAAGTCTAGATGTCAGGTAAGAACCAATAACATTGCACATTCTTTTTTGTATTTTCTTAAGAATCTCAAAATAGATAGCAGAAGCACCAGACCAAATGTGGCAGCAATATTCAATGCATGGCTAAATGATAGACATGTTCATATATAAGAGAACTAACAGTGGTGTTAAGTGCCCGGGAAATAACGTCATATAAAGAACTGATTGGTCTGTCCTGGGTATGACGATAAACTACATCTGTATCCTGGGTAAGATGATAAACTACGTCCAACAGCAAGGCCTTCGATCAGGAGGTTTTGAGGTGCGTGGAACCACCTCTTAATTGCTGGTGTTCCCAGGTCCACCCTGACCTGGGATTGTAGCACCTGTTAGGGTCCCAGCTATAGGTAAATAGTTAACTCCCAAACTGGGGTCAAAACACCATGAAAGTGTAAAAATATGTTTTAATACCAGAAATACTTTTTTGAAAAAATTATTACAAGTAATACATTTTTTAAGAAAAAAATTATTACCAGCAATACATTATTACCAGCAATACAATTTTGAAAAAAGAAATATTACCAGCAATAAAAATCTTGTCAGCATTAAATAACCCATTAAGGTGTTGATATGCTGTAAAACAAAACAAAACAAACAAAAAAAACTGAAACCATGGGATACAATGGTAGTTGATGACCTCACCTCACTTCACCTTAGCTCAAAAGGCAATAATTTTGTAGAGTGCAAACCTCATTGACTATAAGTACCATGTTTCTCCCATGTTATATTATTGTTTTACAGTGTTGCATTTAATAAAAATGGTAAACATATTTTGACACGCTTCTTTTCATTTTCCCCATTTTGTACCTCATATTTATTCTAGTTTAGGAGCTCCTTGAGGTAGGGAGGCATTATAAAATAACAACTGAACACTGTTTGTCTATATTTCTGAGATAAGGTATTGTAATTATTTACATAATTTGCATTGTTTGGATTGTTGTTCTCATCTTTGTTGCTATATTCACAATGGTTCATACACTGATGACCTCAAGAACACATGGCCGAGTGGATAAAAGTATTGTTTGAATCCAGTGACTTGACACAAAGAGTTGTGAGTTCAATACCTGGCTACAGCTGAGGTAAACAAAAAAAAATTTGGAGAGTTGAGTTAAAGGGAGATACTGTGATATCTGGAAGAGGCATGTCATGTGGAACTTGAACAATCTACCCTGGTGGACAAAATAAAGGGTTCAGTTTGAAATTCCAGTCACCTAAAGAAGGCTAGAGCATACAATGGAGATGAGTACAATAGTTCGAACAATGTAAATAGTGTAAATAACTGAACACTGGCTTTTAACTGCAGTCAAATTTAGAAAAAATAACATTGTCCTGTCTCTATATAATTTAATGTTATCAAAAGCCTACAACTTCTTATCCTCTCATCAATGAGGTAGGATATTTTGGCCATTTGAACTTCATGAATTAAGCTTAAACAAAGAAAATATCATAATTAGTTCATTTGTGGAGAATTTGTTGTCTTATTGTTGTAAAAGCATACTATTTTGAATATCTAATATGGAACCCATTTTAACCAAAATATTTGCATTTAGCATATAGTTTCTTTTTTCTTTGGTATATTAATGCCTTAATGATCTAATTTTCTGCAGTATAACATTCATTTCTAGATAGATTTAGAAATATAAATGATATCAGAACAATTTGGGGCCAATATTTGGGCTTAAATTTTTAAATATTCGGGCATTTTTTCTTTTGGGTGTTGAGGTACCTGCTGGATTTTTGTCAGTGTAATAAAAAAATCATTGTTTGGATCTATAGACCTCTATCATCTGGACAGTGCTTTGTCCATAAATGGGTTCATTTAAGGTTTTGATCCAAATTCATGTTGAAAATACAT
Organism: Acanthosepion pharaonis; assembly: GCA_903632075.3. NCBI lineage: Eukaryota > Metazoa > Mollusca > Cephalopoda > Sepiida > Sepiidae > Acanthosepion > Acanthosepion pharaonis. The sequence continues at coordinate 982,420 of CAHIKZ030000807.1, read as the reverse complement.
TTTTGAAAATATTTCTTACTAGCAGCATGGCCCGGCATTGCTCGTGCTTGATTCAAAAATCGTACGACTCATACAGCAATCGCTATCACTTGACTTAAAATATTTTTGCCCTTCCTTGCCTTGAAAGGAGTGCCCTTTGCCATGCTGATGTTGCTACATGCCTTACTTCTTGCCTATCTCCCACTGCGAATTATTTCTAAGCTCTATACTAAACATTAAATCTGTTACGAAAAAAGAACTAAACAAAATGAACTCAAAACGATCAGCTTTAAAAAAGGACTCGTAACTGGAAAAACCAAATGAAAAAAGAATGTTAACAACAAATACTTTTTCACACCCAACCCTGTTCTGTGGAATGAGAATCAACATTGAGTTTAAGGAAGCGAAAGTGCCATGCACATTTAAATTTTTCCCACTTGTGATGAATGCATCTATCGATTATCACAATCACAATCACAAAATGATCAGCTTTAAAAAAGGACTCGTAACTGGAAAAAGTGAATGAAAAAAGAATGTTAACAACAAATACTTTTTCACACCCAACCCAGTTCTGCAGAATCAGAATCAACATTGAGTTTAAGCAAGAGAAAGAGCCAATTGGCGTATAGTGCCATGCAGATTTAAATTTTTTCCACTTTTGACGAATACAGCTATCGAATTTTTTTGCATGCTAGCATGCTAGTTAACATTCATGTCAGTCAGCTGTTGGCTCTCACGCTGGCCAATAGAATCTTCCTGCCTATTCGTGGCAGCCAGCTATAGGCTCTCACTCTGGCCAGTAGAAAATGGCTGCAAACTACATGAAAACTGCCATAGAAGCATGAAAAAATCGATTATTTCCACTATCAATGGGAGTTGGGAAATGCAAAGTCAGTCTTGGCCTTTTTGCTAACTTGGAGCATGTGCATGTAAATTTTGGTGCAAATCCGTCAAAAATTGTGGCTGTGCATTCATTACACACACACACATCCTGCCTTTTATAGATAGAGATATAGTCATGCAATCTGAGTAGCATTCAATAAAAAATACACAGAATATTCATTCTTTTTTTTATTTTTTGCCTACTTAGCCTTTGGCCTCCTTCATTTCTGAACAGATTCTTTTGGCTTATGCTCTCCTTGTGCAAGGAAGACATTTTTTTACTGGATCTGAATGCGGTTTACTGGCTCATCTATGTCAGAGACACACTGGTCTTTTCAGAAATATTTTGTTTATAAAGAAACATGTTCTTTACAAGGTTACCATCTATGCAGTAGTTCAAAAAGAATAGGGAATAATTATGTATAAAAAAAATTATCTGTATGTGTATCATTCCCTCTCCTTCCATATAAATATATATTTATATGCAAGTTTTGTGAAATAGTTGATTCTTCAAGTTCAGGGTCAGCCACTATCTACCAAACTCTATCTATAACATAATCATTGATAATGCAAATATAATAGCCTCATCCAATGTAAAAAAAAAAAAAAAGGCTAAAAATAATGGAAGTATTATTAATAAAATAGAAAAAAAACAACACTCAATAATAGCAACTATGAACACAGACTCAATGTGTCGAACATGTTTGGAAAATAAAACATTCCTATAACTCTAGATACACACATAAAACAATGTATATATTCAATTAAAAGTAAAATAACATTCATCCTTGATAATGGCTAAATGTATAGTTGAAATATATTTGTATACTGGTTGCATCTGAAATACCTCCTACATAATAGTCAGGCATTAGTGGCAATGGTGTGTCCATCTAGCCCATCTTATTCACAAACATACACACATATATGCAAACACACATATATATATATAGACATATACACATATATAAACACACATATAGATATATAGATATATATATATATATATATAGATACACATATATATACATGCATATATACACACATGTACACACACATGCATACAAACATATATATGCATATACATGCACACACACGTATATATATATATATATATATATATATATATATATATATATATATGCATACACACACACGCACCACACACACACACACACATATGAATGAATATGTAAAAAAAAGCACACAATCTTCAGGTAGCCAGCTACCTGAAGATTGTGTCTGCACATGAAACTTAAAGTTGTGGCCAGTCATTGCCTACCTGACTATTGAATTATATATATATATATATATATATATATATATATATATATATATATATATATATATATCTGGTAGTGACATATAGAATTTTAAATGAAACCTCATGCTAAACACTTTCCTCTCATATCCATTTCTTGTAAAAATTACTTAATAATTAAATTATAAGTATTTTAAAATGGGGTGTTACTTTTAAATCACCCTGCATATATACAAGATACCATGGGTAAATTAATGCCATTTTATATTTTTAATTTTGCATATGCTTGTTTGTTTTTGATTTTGTCAACTGCACAGTATAGCAGGTTCAGATGGAGACCCTCTGTGAGAAAAAGGACACCATGTCACAATTCACTCCACCATAAATTTGGAAACAGCATGCTCAAATCAAACATTTCAGAGTGTTTAGGTGTCAATCTGAGGACAGTACAGATGATTCAGAAAGAGTTGGATGATTCTAATGGTGATTACAAAGGTACAGAAGAAAAACTCACTCTGAACATTCTGATAAGAAAAGAACTCCTGAAATTGTTAGTGAGGGTCTCAGATTCAACAGGGAGGCCTACATCAAGTGCCTTGAGGTGGTAGTGCTGCCCTTGATCAAGGGAGAAGCTGCTGGAAGACCCTATGTCTAGGAACAAGACTCTGCACCATGCCACACAAGCAGGAGAACCCAATTATGACTGCCAGACAATTTCTGCGATCACATCACCCCTTACATCTGGCTACCTAACTCCCCAGACAGGATCCCTCTTGATTATTATGTGTGGGGTGTAGTTGAGTGAGAGATCAACAAAACTTCTTTTAAGACCAAAGATGAACTGAAAGCAAGGATTATGGCAACATTCACCAACTTAAATAAGGAGGCCATCCAAAAGAACTGCAGGAGATTCCTAAGTTGTCTGGAGGCCATGGTTGAAGCCAGTGGCAATTTTAAATGAATTTACTCTTAAGAAATTTTTGTGTAATTTTGGTAAATATATCTGTCAAAATGAGATGTCAGTGTTATATTATTTGTATATTCCTTTTTTGTTATATACATAAGATTGTTCAAATTTTTAAAAGTTTTTTAATACATATGAAAATAACATTCTTTATTTAGTTACGCATTTACAGCCTGTTTCATGTAAAGCAAGTTTTCAAAATGGGTGTTTGGAAAGTAAAAATGAAACAGAAAACACAGTCTATGTATGGAGGAAACTGAAAATTATAAAATAAAAAAAATTTGAATTATTAAATTAACAAAAGGAATTAAATTATTTGGAACTGTCAGCATGGCAACACGTTCCTATTGAAAAATGTGAAAACAAAAGATAGGTCTCAGGAGGGTTCAAGAGAAACAAACACCTTTGTGAAAATTGCTATAAATGAAACAAGCTGTAAATGGTTAAATAAAAGTTATATATATATATATATATATATATATATATATGTGTGTGTGTGTGTGTGTGTGTGTGTGTGTGTGTGTTTTTAATCATTTCACCCTTAGCAAGGTGGGAATGCCACTAGTGCACAGGAGGTTATAGAGAGTGAAAATGAAGTTTGAGAATAGGGCGGACTGAAGAAAGAATAAAAGATGAACGGGATTCAAAACGACAGAAGATAGTGATTGATGTTGCATTTAAATTTTTGAAGATTGTAGTTATCAGAGAAGCAAGTAAATGGAAGGGAGTTCCTCAGGTGGGAAGTGCAGGAAAAGAAACTGTTGGAGTAGAAGTGACAGTTATATTTAGCTATTTCAGCAGTAAATGAGTGGGACCTAGATACCAATCTAGTAGCACGCTTAAATTCATGTAGTCAGGGCACTAGGGAAAAAAGCTTGTCAGAGCAGTTGCCATGAAAATATGTGTAGAAAAGAGGGAAGCCACATCACATTGGTAAGAAAGTGACTGAAGTTGAGATCCCAAGTCAGGATCAATTACATTACAGATCCTTTGGATTTTCTCAAGAATCGGAAGAGGTACAGCAGGAGCACCAGACTATACATGGCAGCAGGCAATTGGTAAATTTGTAAATGTGCTTGTTGTATTCTGACAAAATAAATTTTCTGGTATGACACAGTGACCCAACTTTCCTTGCAGTAGATGCAGGGATTGTTTTGATGTAGTCACTTCGCTTCAAGATAGTAGAAAACGTGAGACCAAAAAGGTGCAGTGTGTTGCTGTCCTGAAGTCTAGTGTCAGCCATGCTGATGGCAAGCAGAAAAGGTTCTCTATGGTGGTTAAATGAAAGCAGTTTTGTTTTGGAGGCATTAAAATTTACAAGCCATTTCTTGCCCCAGCTAACCACTGATTGGTGGTTTTTTCAAGAGCAGCTGCCAGTTTTACTTTGTCAGATCTGTCAGATTTGGTACTGAGACAAGAGTGAGTGGTAGTGTCATCTGCATAAATGCCTACTTGAAGTTCAGAAATAGGATAGGATCCAGGATAGAACCTTGTGGACATCCATGAGAATATATATATATATATATATATATATATATATATATATATATATATATATATGTACTATGTTATATAAATATATCTTGATAATTTACAAGATTGTAAGATATAAGAGATTAAAAAGCAGTACAATCTCAGATTGTTTTAAACAAACAAAAAGCAGTGTGGCAATTTACCAACTAGCACACTTTCACCTGTGGATCTTCCAGGATGTTAGGAATAGTTCACATGGAGTAGATATATTTAAGTAGTCAACTAACAAGGTGTAGAGACAACAAAGACATAAATATGTGCATTTCTTAAAAAGTAATGCATGATTAGCAATTAAATTTTTACCAAATAAAGATTAGGGTGCAATGCATAAATATTATACAAAGTTACAAAAATTTGCATAATAGTTTTTTTCTTAAATAAATTTTTTAATAAATAACATTTACCGGCCTGAATGTCTGAGAAATTTTCATAGAAAATGTTCGGTTGGCAAGGTCGAACTTACTGCTTATAAACTTCATTTTCCATGAATCTCTCATGTACATTCATAACTGATTATGTCGTAAATTCGACCTTGCCAATCGAACGATCATTTGTGGTCGAGCGGTAAGGCACGTCAGGCTATATGACGGTTCCATATAGGATACAGGTTCAAATCCTGTCGAAGGACGAATATTCTCTATGAAAATTTCTTAGACATTCAGGCCAGTAAATGTTATTGATTACTGTTTATTATAAACAGAGCATTTACTTAAATACTTGTACCTATAAAAAAGAATGTTAAACATAAAAATATTCGTCCTTCGACAGGATTCGAACATGTATCCCGGTAAATGTTATTTAATACTGTTTATTATAAACAAAGCATTTACTTAAATACTTGTATCTATAAAAAAGAATGTTAAACATAAAAATGTCTTTAAATAGTTGTCGGATTTTGTCCATTTCATAATATATATATATATATATATATATATATATATTATATAATTTTATTTATGATGTGCTACTGATGTACAACTCATTTTTTCATGTTTAATTCTTCTAGTAGTTGCAATTAGTTTTTACAGTTTATGTAATATAGCACCCTTGTGATTGGAAATGTATGCAGTACCTGAAAATGAAGAAATTAATCATATACCACAAAAAAAACAAGTCTTTGATAATGGCTAACAATATCCAAAATTACTCAGATATTGGTCATTTTATATCTAAATATGTACCTGAAACCAAATATCCAGAATGTAGAAAAATCCATTAAAAATCCTTAAAAAAGCATTTTTATTGGTCTTTAAAAACCTTCATTGGTTCTTAACCCCTTCTCTGCCAATTATTTTGGGAAAAACATTTCATTTTCAGACAAACCTTTTATTTGTTATACAGCATGTAAGCATTCTATACCACAGTATCCACCAGAAGGCTTTCTTGTCTGCTTCATGAAGACTAAGAAATTGGACTCAGAAGAACATAAGAAGAATCAAGATCAATGTATAAACATGTCTGTAGCTAGTTTTTAAATATTATATTTTGGACGTGTTTATTTGTCCATGTAGGAAAAAAAACCTTTTTTTAAAAATGTATATACACGTCTATGCCAGGGAAAGGGTTAATTAGTTTTGTCAGATCAGGACTTTCAAACCTATTCAGAAATATCTAAACTGTCAGCTGTATACAACTGCTTCTGAAGATCAATAGTGAAACAAGGTTTTGTGTAAGTGAAGACTTAGTGTTTTGGCAAAGATCATCCGTCTTTGAACATTGTGGACTGGTACTACAGATTCACAAACAAAGAACTGTACCAGAGAAGAGAAACCACATCACTTGAGGACTACCAACAGCAGCAACAACTAAAATGGATGGCACATGTAATTCAAAGAGAAGATAATGACATAATGTTGGAGTTTCACAATACATCAAATAAAAGGTTAGGAAGGAAAGTACTGGAAAGAGCAATAACAGCTACTGGACTTGATAAACCTATTTTCCTGAAAAGTTGTTTTAAGAGAAAGATTTTATAAATTTCAACCAAAAGTAGTACTGGCTACTTGGTCAATGAATGCTGAATGTTTCCTTGTAGAGAAACAGCTAATATTACCATTACCATTGACCAGACTTTTATAAATATATATATATATTTTACAGTAATGTTCACCCTGTACAAAGCCTGTGGGGCCACACAAGGTAGAGAGTTACGTTAAAGGGTAGTTCATATGGATAGGAATGGAAGATAACAATTCTCTAGACTTGAACAGATTAAGGTTGTAGTGATAAGGAAAACATCCTCTTAGGAGTCTGTTCCACAGAACAATGGTTTGTGGGAAGAATCTGTTTGAGTGGAACTTATTTCTTGCTGATGAAATAAGAAAGGAATGCGGGTGGTTTGCTACTATGTAAGTGACATGGTGGGTCTTATCCATGAAGGTTATGTAGTTCATCCAAGCACTTTATATATAATAATTATTATTTCCTTCTGATTATGAAAATTCTGAATGCTTCCTTATAAGGAAACAGCTGAGTATTACAATTACACTTCATTTAAGATCTGTCATTGAATAATCAGAGATTTGACAACTTACTGCAATGTTTTTGTTTGTTCATTTTGTACATGCAGTGAATATTGCTAGCATATCTGGTTTGGTACTCTAGCTATAAATCTCAAAATTCTTGACAAAATTCAAAGAGTCCATAATGTTATTGGTCCTGTCCTGATGTGCTGATATCCGCCATGACATGATTTCCCTCTGTCATTTCTAAAATATTTTCAAGACTGTTTTTTTCCTAATGTGCTCTCAATCCTTGGTACCTCGACCGCATGAATTTAAACATATGACTGGTTTGGCAACTTGGTCTCACTGCTTTACTGTTGAAATAGCTAGATGTTCTATTCTATTCTAATAGTTTCTTTTCTCACACTTCTCACCTGTAGAACTCTCTTCTGATTTTTCTGCTAGTCATTAAAAAATCAATATCTTAAAAATGACATTTTGAAATTGCTTCACAGTTTCAATAAGTAGGTAGATAGTTGTAAGCAAATATATTAATAATAATAATATGTTTTTAGCTTATTTTATAAATTTTATAAATTTCAACTGAAAGCAATATTGGCTGTTCAGACAATGAATGCCAAATGTTTACTTGTAGGAAACATTTGCCATTCAAAATATTACCATTAACCAAACTTATATATATATATATATATATATATATATATAGTTATGAAGAATTTGGTAAACCGAATTGGTAAATTTTTTTTTTTTTTTTCATTGTTGGAAGTGTTACCTGATGATCCGAAATACTTTAAAAAGGATTTTGGTGAAATAAATTATTGTAATGGTACCTTAAAGTGTCTGTTTTTCATTAAATATATATATATATATATATATATAACTTCATCCACAGACAGACTGTTTTGCTGTTTCACAGCTCATCAGTGCAGCTAGACATCCAGTTGCCTCTAGCTAGGATCGAAACCCAACTGGCTTGGTGTCAGTCGGAGAGTCTAACCATTAAGCCATCGGCGCACAGTAGGGATGAAGGTGGATTTTTAGCGTATTTATTTTTAGAAACACGCCCAGTGACCGACAGTGACTCAATTCGCTTTTGCGAAGAGTCTCGCTATTTTCTATTTTTCTTAGCAGATAACCTGCTTGTAGGGAAGATTAAACAAAGAATGAATGGGTTAATTGTGAAGTTTATATATATATATATATATATATATATATATATATATATATATATATAATAATAATAATAATAATATAATAAATCATTTTCTTCTGATGAAGAAAATCTCAACATATATTTTATCAGGCACAATAATAATGGGTTTTAATCTATATTCATATTCAGTTGTCTCCAAATCCATATCAAAATAGGTGGGCCAGAATTTGTATAATGTATGTAGATGTAGATGTAAGCTGATGTCAGAATTTCTTTACATTCATGTAAGAACTGTAACTGCTACTTTATGGTAGATTAACAATATTGAAACAATTGAATATTTCCATATATTTCTTAATTAATAAAGCATTTGAATTTATTCATTGGTTTATTTGACGGTTTCAGTATACAAGTATAATCACGTAAACAAGTCAATATACCATTTTGAGTTGACAATTGTGGAATATTGAGAATAAAGGTGTATCCAAACAAAATTCTTTCTGTTGATCAAATTTTTTTCCACACACTGGAATTGGGAAATATTCTACAGATCAAGTAGAATAATCAATCATTTTTATAGTAAACAATAATAATATAATCAAAACTGCTTTGACCTACTTCAAGGAACATTCCAGATTGGAGTGTATAATGATAAAATGATTGATATGAAAATATCCAAACAATGTATGGAAGAGGTAATTTGATAAAACCAGTTGGATGTTAAAATTTTTTTTTTATTTTGTTGTCAATGTTTCACTCACTTTGTATTTACATCCTCAAAACAACTACTACATATTCAGAAACTGTTGATAAAATGCAAAAAACAATCTACAATGTTATTGGTCCTGACCTGGCATCTCACATTCACTTTCCCACCACCCTAACGTAGCTTCCCTGTGCCTTTTTTAAAAATATTTTAATCGTAATTGTTCTGATGAACTTTACTCCATGGTACCTAGACTTTACAAATTTAACCACAGTACTAGACTGATAGCAATATCTCATCATTTTACAGTTAAAATGGCTAAGTTCTATGCTAAAAGTTTCTTCTCTCTCCTGGCTTTTTGCTTTCATGCTAACTTTGATCTTTGAGGTCTTAATTCTTGCTCTTTTATTATTATCACTCCTTAATAATGTTTTTCTTTTTTTCCATATTCTTTCACACTCAGTAATCCCTTGTGTTTTAGTGGCTTTATTGCCTTGCTTGGGGTAAAATGATTAAAAAAAGGATTAAATAAAGGGTTAAGTTTAGAATTCCCTGTAGGTTACCCAGATCAATATACACCTGATGAAGGTTGGAGGGTACAATGGCCAAAACACTGTGATAACAACAACCAAGATGAGGACAATAGTCCAAGTATAAATAGTGTTAATCAATGATAACTCCCCATTGTGGAAATTTCTTTTTCTCATATTCTTTCACACTCGGTAATCCCTTGTATCTTAGTGACTTTATCCCCTTGATTGGGGTGGGGGTGAAATGATTAAAAAAACTCTGAAATAAATCAGTTTTTTTGAGATTTTTTTAAAGTTGTTTTAGAAGTGAAATGTTGACAATAAAATTAAAAAAAACAAACTTCCAAAAAGTCAAAAGATTATAAATAAACAGTTCTGAATTTAAAAAAAGAAAAATTTTATTAAAACTTTTTTTTCAGTAACCCCTTGTATCTTAGTGGCTTTATTGCCTTGATTGGGGTGAAATGATTAAAAAATCTCTGAAATAGGTCTTTTTTTCTGTGATTATTTCTTTTAAATGTGAAATATTGACAATAAAATTAAAAAAAAAAAAAATCAAACTTCCAACTGATCAAAACATTATAAATAAACTTTTCTGAATTTTAAATTTAAAAAAAATTTTTCTTAGCACATACCCTGCTTGTAGGGAAGATTAAACAAAGAATGAATGGGTTAATTGTGAAGTTTAAAGATAAAGTTTTATCACAGTTCAACCATTCTTTTAAATTTTGTTATGAATCACCTTTATTCTCTCTCTGTCAATGTGTGTGTGCTAATTTGTAAGTAGAAATAAATGAAAATATAGCATTTAATGCATAATTCTTTCAATGAATGTGTATAAACTGATATGTATACATGAATGCATTAAAAAATAGTTGTAAAAGTAAATATATCCAAGTATAGGTGATGTGTTACATGTATGAACATATGCTTTTGTTAAAGTAACAATGGTTGACACACAAATATATATACACTAAATATTAATATGAATTGTAATTTGTAAATGTCTATGAACAAAAGACAATACATAGTTCAAGTGTGTGTGTGTGTGTGTGTGTGTGTGTGTGTGTGTGTGTGTGTGTGATTGTATGAGAGCCCCAGTCAAGGGATACTGACCAGTAAATAACTGGCCTCACAAGTTTCTCCCAGAATACAGCATCATACAAGGTTTACCTAAGTTCCATAAATGTCTATCTTTTGCATATTTACTTATGTTTAAAACTAACATATTTACATATTTTCTCTAAAAACACTTAAGCATACAGATATGATTACATGTGTGTCTATGTATATGTCTGTTTATATTTGTATTTACAGCTGTTTAATGAATGTGTCTGTTTTAGTGTTTCCATGTACATTTCACTGTGATAAGGTGTAAATGTGTATGGAAATACATATATTATGCTCAAACATGTTTGAATATGTATTATTCTAAGTGAGAAAAAAATCAATTATGCATGTCTGGGTTTGTCTATGTGTTTCTATATATATATATATATATATATATATATATGTGTGTGTGTGTGTGTGTGTGTGAATTTCTGAACGGTAGGCACATGAGTCTTTGTCCAAGTATGTGTGCATGAATTGGATCAATCAGAGTTGCTTTCTATTGGAACTGAGCCACTCTTTCAAAAGGGGAAAAAAATAAGTTACTTTTTTTTTTCAGAGGGCAAAAAAGCTTAACTCATCAAATACTGAACCTTCTTGATTCATTTGAGCTGACTTCCTTGATCCAAGGGTTTAGATTCTAAACTAAATCCCCAAAATACAATATAAGAAGCATTGATCACAGCATTGGTCTTTCAAGTCTGTACTCCACCGGTCTTCCTTTTCTCTTTTTCTTTTTTTTAAACAATTGTCATGCCATTATCACCCAAGTCTTTCAGTGAATAAAAAAAAGAAAGTATTTTTTATGCTTCACATTAAAAAAAAAAAAAGTCAAGGAAATATAATTTATTTCTTTGCCTTTTTTTCTATTATTTTTCTCTTTTTGTACTTCCAGTGACAAAAGCTGGAAGGAGGTTATATTTTTTTGTTTCTGTTCATTGCATTTTTTCTTTGTACACTTTTTAAATACACTTTCTTTTTTTCTTTTTACATATATAAAACAGTTCAAAGAAATATAGTTTTTTAGTCTTTATTTTTTGCCTTTGCATCTTTTTTTTTTCTGTTATGGTAATATTTTTAGTACCATAAGTCATTTAGCATAAAAAAGTGTGGGGAAATGAAACTTTTGACAGCATTAATAGTCTTTTCAAGATCAGAGAACGCAGGTATTATATACAATAACCAGTTATTAATTAAAGTAGAAAACAACTTTGAAAATTATCTAAAAAAATTACTCACAGATTGCATCACCTGAAACAAACTTATGGTATTGTAGTACTGTAGTCATATGACCTAAAACACTTTCTCTTTCCATTCAATAAATCAAGGATAATAAATATAAAAAATTCACTAAAAGACAGTCCATTCATTATAAAAAAATAAAAAGAACATGCTCACATTACCATACAAATACTTTTTTCTGATTGTTGTTCATAATTGTTTTTTTTACAATCTTGACCTTCATGCCCCCAAAAAAAGTTGTGTTAAAAGGACAGTTTTTCCATTGACACCGCTATTATTTTAACTACCATCACTCCTCAGTAATATCTAGTGTTTTAAACAATCTAATAAATAAATAGTGTTTTTTTTTAGAATTGTAACTAAATTTACACATAGGAAAGTTAATTTATACATTTTCTTTGTTCTTAAAAATTGACAACAAAAATAAACACTATTTATTTATTAGATTGTTTATTTACATTATTTTTTAATATATTTTTTATTGGAATGGTTGGCAAAAACATTGGCTAATTGCCAGTTGATTCAAACTTTATAAATTGGTAAATAATAAGCTGTTTTGTATATTTTAATAATTTAGTAAATGTTTATAAATTCATGAATAAATAATTGTTTTCATATTTATCTCTTTAATAAATTGGTAAATGATAAATATTGCATTGTATTAATTTTAAGAAAATTGTTTTAGTTTTTTTATTTAATAAATAAATAGTGTTTAATATTTTTGTTGTCAATTTTAAAGAACAAAAAAAGTGTATAAATTTACTTTCATCATGTTTAGGTTTTACTACAATTCTAATCATCACTTTTTAAAAACAATAAACATTGTCAAGGAGTTTAAAATAATAAAGATGTCAAACGAAAAATCATCCTTTTGAAACATCATTTTTTTGCTAGCATGAAGGCCCAAGATTGCTGTGTTTTTTTTTTTACTCCTTGATATGATAGTTTGTGATTTTTATAATTCTTTCTTCGGCCATGAAAAGACAATTAGTGCTGTCTAAAGTTTTAGATAATGAACATTTTTAATATGAAGCATGGTAAAAATGACCATTGATTTTATCCGGCCTCATTTTCAGAATTTTTCTTTTTGTTTTAGTCTTTGTATCATTGTATGTGAGAAATCTCAAAAAATTTCTGGTAGTTGAGTCTGGAACATTAGTACAAATGTTGTCATAGGTCCAAGGACTACGTGGTGCATTACTTTCTTCCAATTTTTTTTTTTTTAAAGAAAAATTTTTAAAAATTTTCTGGAGGTATGTCTATCATCTCTGGAGGCATGCGATTCTATAAAGTTCCCCCACTATTCATAATCTGATTTTTTTTTTTTCTAAGAATTCTTCAGTTTCTTTTCTTTTTATTTAAGAGACAGAAAGAAAGTTACAAGGAATTTAAGAATAAAAAACTTTGATGAAAGTAAAATCATAACTTGTGGTTTTATATCACACCAGAAATTTTATATTTCTTTAAATTCCCAAAATCCTTTTTCATTTTTCTTTGTTTCGTTTTTTTATTATTTTAAATTAATTAAATGAATTCAAAATTTATAAAGACAACTATCTTTAGGGAATGATCTTAAAACAAAAAATTAAATTTTCTTTTTCCTAATATCCCTTTTCTCCCAGATTAATGATTCTTCCATATTCGAGGCAACTGGAGGTGGGAATGTTTTTTGGGTGGGTTGCTCTCAACTGTAGTTGGTTTCAAATCAATCCATTGAGTGCAATCAGGAATGTGTCCAATGTTTGAAGTCTTTAAACACCTTGTAGAGGTATTTGTATCTCCTGGGCAGGAAAACTTTTTGTGGAATGACTTTTTGTGCTTATCGGGCAGCATCGTGCAGGGCTTGAAGAATCTAGGTGTACGTTGCTCTGGAGTGGAAAAGAAGAAAGTGGAATAGTGAGATATAAAATGTCTGAAAATTTTAGATTTGAAATGGACACTCTAGAAATAAGAAATATTAAAATACCATTAAATAATTTTATATAAAACAACCAATAAACTGTTCATTATAGTGTCATCAAAAGAAGTTTTTCTATTGAAGAATGAAAATCATGGAAAATATTTTTTTTAAAAAATGAAAGTGGATTAAAATAAATTAAAGCATAGATTTATACTTGTCATTTTGAATGTTTATATGATGAGAAAAATTAGCACTACAAATAGTCCACTCATAGAAAGTGAAAAAAAAATTAGAATGTTTAACCTTTGTGCACGCAAAAAATGATGTGTCGAATGGATGGTTTTTTCCCTTGATAACATTATTATTTTAAGTACCTTCACTCCTTGGAAATGTTTATTGTTTTAAAAAGCGATGATTAGAATTTTAATAAAACCTAAACATATAATGAAAGTGAATTTATATATTTTTTTTTTGTTTTTCAAATACATTTTCATTGTTCTTGAGAATTGACAACAAAAATAATAAACACTACAGATTGTTTATTGGAATGGCAAAACACTGGTTATTTGCCAATCAATTTGAACTTCATAAAATGGTAAATAATAAGGATTTCCTTATAATTGATTCATATATTTTAATAATTTAGTAAATGTTTATAAATTTTATGAATAAACAATTATTTTCATATTTATTTCTTTATAAATTGGTAAATGGTAAATATTGCATTGCATTAGTCTTAATTGTATTAGTTTTTAGAATACTATAAATATAAAATTATGCTCGTAAATAAGCAATCTAATAAATAAATAATATTTAATATTTTTGTTGTAAATTCTTAAAAACAAGAAAAATGTGTGAATTCACTTTCCTTATATGTTTAGGTTTTATTAAAATTCTAATCATAACTTTTTGAGACAATAAACATTGCCAAGACGTCAAGTTAGTTAAAGAAGAAAACATTATTTTGACACACATTTTTTTGCAAGCAGGAAGGTTAAATGTTGCCAAAAATGTTTTGGGAGATTATATTTGTAGATTAGCATTGTTTAGAATTTTCTTAAGTTGCAACAGTTGTCAGAATAAAAAAAAATATTAATTTTTTTAGCATTTTATAATATCAATACAGTGTAAAAGCAACCCATGATTTTTAGAGTTATTGGATACCTGTTATTTACAAATTTCAAGTTTGAAAGTCGACTTACCTCATTTATATCTACATATGTTTTTTAATTTAAATTTCAAATTTATTTAAATTAAATATTTAAATTAAATTTTATTTAAGTTTCAAATTTTAATTTAAATTTTAAGTTTGAAAGTGTGCTTACCTCATTTATATCTAGATTTTTTTAAAAATTTTCTGAATTTTTTAACATTTTTTAAAAAAACTTTTTTTCTTTTTAAATAATCTTTCTCCTGATTGGGATTGTTTTTGGTTGGAAGCAAATTCACAAATCTTTGAGGTCAATAATTATTTATTTTAAGTTTTTAAGAATAAACAGATACATACTTTTACTTAAGTAAATTTTTGTTCTTTAATTAAAAATTTATATATCTATTTGTTCTTTATTTATAAGAAATATTTCGTAACCTCCCCCCGCCCCCATCAAAAATAGTCTGTTTGTATGGATTCAAATAGCTGTGTGCAATAACTCAGCAAAAGTCAGGGATCAATTTAACACTATATCAATAATATAAACAGGATCCCCCACCTTTTAAATCGATAAAAAATTCAATATTTTTCAATTCTGACAAGTGTCACAGTCTATGGAAAGTCTAACGAATGCTGGGCAAAAAAAATTATTTCCATAAAGATTTTTTTGTACTTTTAACAAGTAGACCAGTCTGTTTGAGGTCACTAATGAAAGCAGGGGTAATGTTTATTTTATTTTTTTTGTTTAAGAAATTCTCGGACCATCACGCCATCAGAGTTTATTTAGACCACTCCATCCATTAATTTCAGTTTTTTGATGCTTTAATTAATTTTCTAACCTACACTTTTATTAAGAACTCCCATTTATTACATATTGAAAAAGATTCTGACCACCACCATCTCCAATGATTAAGGCCTAACCCTATTGTATTAGCACAAAAGTAATATTCTCAGAACTATATATAGATGATGCAAAAGTTCCCAGTAGTTTAATATTAGGGAAATATTAGAAGGGTATATGAAACTGACTCATTTCTTTATTGTTTATACAATCAGTATTTTTTTTATTCATTTCACCCCAAGCAAGGTGCTAAAGCTACTAAGATACAAGGGCTTACTGAGATTGAAAGCCAAAGTTAAGGAAACTGAGAAAATGTTACTGAGAAGAAAGGGCAATAAAAAGAAAAGCGTTCAAGAAGACAGAAAATGACAAATAATGTTGCATATAATTTTTTAAGATTGACAGGAAAGCAAGAAACTGGAAAAGTGTTCTATAGATGAAAAGTTCAAGAGAAGAAACTAGTAGAATAGAATTTTGTGATTATATCTAGCAATTTCAACAGAAAAATGATGAGACCTAGCTGCCATTCTGGTACTGCACTTGAAGCTGAGAGGAGAGCTCATCAGAAAAATTGCCATGAAAATATTTATAGAAAAGGCACAGGGAAGCCATGTTATGGTGATGGGAAAATTATTGAAGGAGATGTCAGGTAGGGACTGATAACTTTGTAGATTCTTCTTTGGATTAAATATTCTATATCATGTACAGTTCTTAGATAAAAAAAAAATCAGAAGCAAGAAAAGTGGGATTTTCATGAGAGGAATATCAATCAGTATTTTAATCCTTGTCTTTTTCTTCATGTTCAAAAAAGGAAAAGACAAAACAAAATAACATCACCACTGGCAATGAAAAATGGATCTATTATAATTCAAAATTAAGAAAATCAGGAGTAGATGCAGAAACACTTCCAATATTTCAGCTTAAATGAAATCTGTTTGCTAGGAGCTAAAAGAAAATTTTGCTTACAAATTTATAGAATCTGAAGAAGGCTTGTTTTTTATGCTATTTAAAAACAGAAAGACCTTTTATCTAGGGAAGAAAGTTATCTTATGACTTTGTTGCATAAAAACACCATCCGAATGTGATACAGCAAATAATCAGGAAACTGTTATGGGAAGTTTTTCTGCATAAAGTTTCTTCTCTTGATCTTTCAACTTCAGACAACCACTTGCTTCATTTCTTACAACTCTCCTTGTCTGGGCAGTGATTTCAACAAGTTCAAAATATTGGAAAATTCTTGGAAAATTTAACAAAATTAAAACAGGAATAATTATTTGATGACAGAAAACACAATTTACCTGGAAGGTGACATAAAAGTCCAGGAAAAATATTTTGATGACTGAATAATGATACTATGAATTTATAAGAATAAAAGATTTTATTTAAAAAAATGTTGGAAACTTTTGCATCAATCTGATATGATAGAATGCAAAATTTGGTTGAAAGGTGGTTATAGAAAGCCTTGAGAAAATACACCGGTGACTGAATAATGCTGTTATGAATTTATATGAGTAAAAGATTTTATTTAAAAATTGCTGGAAACTTTTGCATCAATCTGCTATCATGAAATGCAAAATTTAGCTGAAAGATGAAGTAAGGCCATAGAAAATCAGGGAAAATACATTAGTGACTGAATAACGATGCTATGAATTTATATGAGTAAAAGATTTTATTTAAAAAATGCTGAAACCTTTTGCATCAATCTGATACAATGGAATGCAAAATTTAGCATAGAATGTCAGGAAAAATACATTGGTGACTGAATAATGATACTATGGCTAAAACATTTCATCCAAAAAAAATTGAAAACTTTCATACCAATCAAAAAATGAGTAAAATCAAATCAACTCTTTAAAGATAAATACTTAAAAAGTAAATCCAACCAAAATGTGCTTTATTCATACAACCATGAAGTGAAAACTCAAAATTAATATTATAAAAAGCAGAAAATGTTGATGATGATGTCAATGATGATGTGTGAACTTGATTTAATATATAACTTTTGTAGAGATTGTCTGCAAGTTACAATCTGATCTAAAGAAAGAAAAATAACAAAAACAGAAATATAAAAAGAATGGCAAGACTGCAAATTCTTCAAATTCATTTTGTTTATTTCAATTTCTCTCTCAGGATTGACTTTTCTTATTCAAAGTGAAAATCAGAGATTAGCATCAAAAGCACAAATATAATAATAATAGTAATATGTTTGTTGCTTCATATAAATAGAAAGGGTTGAAATGAAACAAAGCAGAAGAAGGGAAAATAGTGACTATTAATAATAATAAAAATAACAATATTTGCAATGAATGTGAAAAGCCATCCACCATGAAACACTGGGACACTCCAAAATATCAACCACAGAAAGACCTCAAGCAACACAACAAATTAGCGAAATATAACCACTTTGAACTTACGAAACAAAACAACAATACATCAAAATATAAAAAAATGGTACACCTCCAATCCACCGCAGATACTGGAAAAAGCTGAATATAAAAATCAACTGACTGAATTATAAAATAAAAAATTGGCATTTAAATGGTTGCACCAATCATAACAGCAGCAGCAGGAGAGAATTTTCAGATGATATTCAAGTAACATCAAAGAAATGCTTAAAAGGACTCTACTTTGAAAGTGAAATTTATTCCTCCAAGAAAATAGGTATAATGTTGACTCAAATTTTAACAGAATAATTTAGTTCCACAGGTTTATATGTGCATCAGTATTTTTTACATTAAAAAGAAATAGTATAAGAAATGTTACATATATTTTAGCATCGATTTGTGGTAAGGAAAAAATACAGACATGTTTGTATATTATTGTAAAATGATATAGAAAATGGGTTATTCAGAGTCAAAAATAAAAATTTTACACTTTCTTTTGGAATAGAGCTGTAAAGATTGAATATTTGTTCATATTTTATTTTAAATCTTCACTCTGAACTAACTCTTTTAACTATCTTTTATTTTCAGACATTTATTTAACTGTGTATAGCCATTTAAGTGAAAGAATGAGTTTTAACCCATTTACCCCTGATGTCAGTTTAAACTGACATCTTTTCTTCATATATCTAAACTATAATTATTATCTTCTAATTTTGCTTGTCCCTCCCTTAGCATCTATATACATTATTCCCTGCCAAATAAATAATAGACTATTCCATTTTGATTGTGTGCAAAGATTGAAAAGACATATAGATGCAGTTTGGTTTCAGTGAGAAAAAGAAAGAAGGAAAGAAAGGAAAACAAGATTCAAAAAAAGCCATAAAATTTTCATGGGTACTGCTAGTAAACTTTGGAAAGTAAAAAAGATTCACAGATATGTTGGGAAATTTCCAAGTTTTCACCTGAAATTAAGAAAATATGAACTTTAAGAAAAATGGTCACAGTATATGGAGAAAAGAAGGCATCCAACTGATTTCAAGAGAATATGGCTAAAATATATGATCTGTTTTGCTGCTTTTTTTAAATTTCTTTTTGCCATATTCATATTCATGGACAACAAGGACATAGACAGAAACAAAAGTAAAGACTAAATGATTGAACTATAAATAAGCAACAAGAATTTAGCACTTTAGTAAATTGGCAGAGCAATGATACAGATTCACTATTGGACTTTGTTATTTTCTGCTCAAGAAGCTTTAAGTGAAAATTAAGCAAAATAATTAGTATTTTAGAGTTATAATTTCTGTATTTTTATTTATTTTTCTCCTTCATGCTTATTTTAAAATTGCTTCATTGTTGGCTGTATTTAATGTGTATTGATTATTACATATACATCATGAATCATTATACATACATATATATATATATATATATATATATATATATATATATATATATATGTGTGTGTGTGTGTGTGCGTGTGTGTGTGTGCATAAAAAATGAAATTGTTAGAAAGATTCTGTACGAAAACTTGTATTGACTGAAATAAGAATTGGGAAAAAACACCTAATATTTATATTTATTTATAATATATGTATTTTTACAGAGAAATATTAATATTAAAACTGTGCCACTTACAATTGGATTTTCAGTGTTTTTTTCCAGAAAAATAATTTGTTGTTCTACTTTTTTTACTTTAACCAATTTTGCTTAGCTTTTTAAAAAATTTTTAACCGTTTATATCTAAAATGTTGACACTTATATTTTGAACAAATGAAAAAAATTAAAAAATCAAGAGGAATAACTGACTTTATATGTTGCTTACAGTAAGGAAAATTTGGTAGAATCTATTTATGCAATGAATTAGGTATTGTTTTGAACTTGTTGATGAAAAATGTTTTTTTATTAATCCGCCTTTGTTTAGTGGTTCTGTAGTCACACTGGTAGAATGGGAAGACACTAAAATTTGGCAAATTTTGTCCTCTGCATTCCTCTTTATGTTGGTTAAGGGGTATTTTTCTGATGTGAGGATCCCTAATTTGTTGGCAATGAACTGGCCTCCTTTCCTGGAGTGACTGGATGGTTTGACCAGTGTAATACTCGTGGCAACCTTTGCATGTAATTATGCATAATAAATGCATAATAAATTCTCTGAGTCATATGAGAAAACATTTTGAATTTGGATCCATATATATATATATATATATATATATATATATATATATATATATATATAAATTTGATAAAACAAATAAATGATATACTCTTAAATTATAACAGGTAAAACATTAAAATATATTTTATAGAATAACAAACTTCAAATAAAATAAAAGATTTTTTAATTAAATATCATTAATGAAACACAAGAAATCAGCTTGTAATTTACATAAAAAGAAAAAATGAATTTAAGCATGTTATTACATTAGCAACAAAGTCTTAACTTATAGTTGCGCTGGTTAGATGTAATCGTAAGTTTCTTTTCTTGCACTTTTTGCTTGTGGAACACTCTTTGCAACCAACTTTAAGCTTTAAAAATTTAAATGCAATGTCAGTCGTTATCTTGTAGTGAGTCCCGATAAAAATAAACTACGAAAGTAATATATATATAAACAAATAAAAAAAAAAAAAAGCTTTCCTTTAAAAACCATTATCTCTTTCATTCTTTCTCTCTCTAAATTTCTCTCTATATACTTCTCTCTCTACTAACAAGAAAAAATTAAATGCAATGTCAGTCGTTATCTTGTAGTGAGTCCCGATAAAAATAAAATACGAAAGTAATATATATATAAACAAATAAAAAAAAAGCGCTTTCCTTTAAAAACCATTATCTCTTTCATTCTTTCTCTCTCTAAATTTCTCTCTATATACTTCTCTCTCTACTAACAAGAACAACCCTCAAATAAAAATAGAAAAAAGAAGAAAAGACAGAACCCACGTGAAAAATGCTGAAAGTTTGCAGGACCAGAGCCTACTTATTTATGACTATAAATCTATCAAAATAAGACAGGCTCCACGCATAATTTCCACTATGTAAAAAGAATGAAAAAGAAAGGAATACTGAAAAATAAAATAATTTTGGCTAATGAAAAAAAAATTAACACAAAGAGACTTTTGATGTTAGCTGAAACCAAAGTTTGTGCCAGAGTCTGGGATCCTGGTCAAAAGCATATAAGCTGACAGATATGGATGAGAAGAGGAGAAGGGACAGCAAGAAAAACAGACATGTGTGATGCATGAAGTAGTTAAGAGGTCATCTCCTAATGATATTTCTGTCCTTCTTAGAGCTGAGAAAAACACAGTAGATTGATGCTGAACTATTTCTAAAATGACTTTTAATAGCATGGTCTGACTTTGAACTACCGAGTTGAAACAGACTTTCTCCAGGTTGCTACCAAGATCTGTCTTATAAACAAACATTTTACTACACCGAATATCAATGTACTCACTCTAAATAAAATAAATAAAAATATATTATTTGTTTTATACCTGTGATTTAGTTTGGGTTATCCCAAAGATTCTGATAAATAATTACTAAGAACCCTCAGGCACGATACAATCTAATGTCTTTCTGAGTTTAGTTCTATTGTTCTCACTCCTTAATAATTTTGTTTTCTAACTATTTCACACTCAGCAACTCCTTGTGTCTTAGCGGCTTTACTGCTTTACGTGGTGTTAATTTGATGATAAAAAAAGGTAGAATGAGGTAGAGACAAAAAAAAAAAATGAAAAGAAAATTTCACAACTTAAGAGGAGGTAAAAAAATACTCTCAGTAAATTCCTCATTTTTTAAGCATGTAGGTAGGTCATCCTCACATAGCTTTGTTTAGGAGTCATTAGGTGGCACTGTCAAGCACCTTTAAAAATAGGACACTTCCTGTCTTTATCCTCTGTTCTCTCTGTTGGTTCCAATTCCAATGGGAATGGTTGCAAAATACTTCCTCTCCCATTTTATAGGCAGAAACACGCAAATGCATGCTGGGATTTTTTTCAAGCCAATGAAATAGGACAACTTGCAGTTTCATTTGACTCAGTTCCGATTTGTCTTGTTTTTAAGTCAGAAGTCATGTATAAATTCACTTTCATCATATGCTTAGTTTTCATTACAATTCTAATCATTGCTTTTTAAAATAATAAACATTACTAAAGAGTGAAGGTATTTAAAATAATAGAGGTGTCAAAGGTGTCAAAACATCCTTTTCACTTTCCATATTTTGCAGGCATGAAGGTCCAAGTTTGGTATTTTTTGATTTTTCCCAAAGATAATTGATATAAAGGATTTTAAAAAAATCTTTTGTGTATAGGACTCTTCTTCTATATGCCGTGTCCCTTCAAGACATTGGTAATCATGGCTTTCCACAATTTCCTGTCCTTTGTAGCTCTTAATAAATTTTGTCTTTTTGTTATGTCTCCTAAAACTTGACCCACCATCTAGCTTGTAACATAGGTTATTCATTGTTTTCCTCTGTCCCTCTGCCTTCAATCTCTTTTGTGAGTATCAAAATTTCCAAGTAAGCTTTCCTCATAATATACCCTACAAATTTCAACTGTCTCTCTGTTAAGTGTCCTTTTTGTTTCCATTGATTCTAAGATGTTGTTGCTACATGGTATTCTGTGTCCTTCGGTTGCTTTAAGTTTCGTTTTCATCTGTGAGGAGATTATCCAGCATTCACTTCCATATAGGATGACAAATACCATGTGGCAGTTCAATACTCTTTTCCTTGTTTACAATGAAATATGTGTTTTTATATATTAGTTATTTTTGGGAAGAGTCAGAGGAATAAAGGATAGTTTCTTGGAATCAGAGAACTGAGTTTGAATTTCAGTTGAGTTCGTTACATTCACTTAGGTGCAAATACTCTTGGGAAAGGTATGAATTCATCTCTTCTCCTCCAGCTAAGGGCAAATAGCAAAAGAGATGGGTCCTATAGATTTTGGGTAGCAACTGGTTTTGGAGAAGGACAGCTCTGAATTGAAAAAACCTCCAACTATGGGTTAAATCATTTGAACAACCTGCAATTGTGCCAAACATGGTGAGTATAGCAACATCCCTGAAGGCATGGTCTATCAAGGATAGTCCCTCCAGCAGGAGTGAGAATGATTTGAATATCTTTGGGAAGAGTTAAAAAGTATTTAAAAATTAATGGGAGGAAATATTATGGTTTGGTTTGGTTTGGTTTGGTTTGGTTTATTTTGTTTTACAGCATATCAACACCTCAATGGGTTATTTAATACTGACAAGACTTTTAAGAAAGGTTCATATGAATGAAATATGTATTCTTTGTATGAAATCAAACATATTTTTATAAAGAGGGTTTTGTTGAGAGTTAAATGTATTGCTGGTAATACTTTTTTTCCAAAAATGTATTTATGGTATTTTTACAATTAAAATCTATTTTCATACTTTCATAGTGTTTTGACCTCAGTTTGGGGGTTAACTATTTGCCAATAATTGGGACCCTAACAGGTTCTACCACCCTGGCTCAGAGTGGACCTGGGAACAACAGCAATTAAGAGGTGGTTCTATACTCCTCAAAACCTCCCAATCAGAGGTCTTGCTGCCAGATGTAGTTTATCATCATACCCAGGATGGAAATATTATGGAAAGATTTTAAAAAAAAATCTTTTGCAGCTCTGATTTTTTACCTTTATTGTAAATAAAGAAGAAAATGAAAGAATAAATACACACACACACACACACACACACATACATACAGATAAATACACAGACACAAAAAATATACAACAGTAGGTACCTCCATGAAATTGCTAAAAAAATCAGCATACCATGATGAAAAGCATATCCCAAATATAAGAAACAGTTTTATCTTCAAAATCTTTGTTATTATTAAGAGGAAAGATCAAAGTATCTTTTGAATATTTAATTAAATTTTTACTTCTTTTTAGAACATTCAAAATTTTGATTAAAAATCTTGTTTGCCTTGTGTCAGCAGATGTACTAATTTTTAGCAAAGCAAATTTTAGCCTCTTTTATGCAGTGACGGATAAATTAATTTGGAAATTCTTGCAAAAATCAAATAATTGTCAAATTTTAATGAAATTTTCAGGACTTATTCACAAATGCATGAAATTATTTTTGAAATATTTTTATTAGAAAATCTTGGTAAAAATATTTTTTTACATGTGTTTCAGCCCCTTACTTAATTTTATGAAAACTTGAGAAATTCAATGTGAATTTTTAGTGACTATATTAGATAAAAGCAGAATTCTTTGAAGAATTTAAATCCCTGATTTTTTTTTTTCAAAATTGGATCCTGTCTTATCAAAAATCAGCTCTGAATTGAAAAATAAAAAATGCAACAAAAATAAGACATTATTTAACTGAAAAAGCTTTTATTTGCTTTTATGAATAATATTAGGTTGGTGCAAAAATAATGACGTAATAATGTCGTTTTTTGACGTATTTTTTAAGGTCAAAAAACGACATTATTACGCCATTATTTTGCACCAACCTAATATATTTTAAGGACAATATTGTCAGAAGAAAAAATTTTTTCGATGAAAAATGAATTTTTACAAGATTTGTTTTCATATTTTTACAATTTTTAATCAAATAATTTATAACGTTTTTAAATCTTTTAAAATTCAGTTTCATTTCATTTCTCTTAGGAAATATTGTTATTAAGTAAAGCTATATTTATTAATCATATATTGTAAATCTTATTAAAATCTAATGACCCCTGAATATTTTAAAAAAGAATTCCAATTTGTTTTTGTTTGTGTATAAGCATGCAAAATTTCTAAGTACAGATGTTCATACTTGATATTATCATTAAAGTTACATGATGTAAGGGTTATTAGCCCTTACTTGATTAAATCGGTCTCAGACAATTTATGTCTTTGTTCTGTGTGCATGTATCGATGAATTCCCTGACTTTGACTTTGATAATCATTCTTATATTTTTAAAATATTCACAGTTGGATACTGTTAAAACAATAGTCTCTAACTACGAATATAAGCAGAGAGATGAAATAAAAATTATTAAAATTTCAGTATCCTATGCTACAGTTCTGTTGCTTCTTTTGATTTATTTATATTGTTATCTGTAGTGTCTGTTATTATTGATTCTTCTTGATTTAATGGCAGGTTCACAGGAATTAAATCAGGGGATAGTGGGGTAGTTGAAATCATCTTGTATTTCTGATATTAAGAACCAATGTCAGATGTTGGTAACTCATGAGAAAACTTCGTAAAACTTTGCATTATAGAAAAGAAAAATCAATAAATTTTTCTTGTGGAACTAAAATATCAGATCCGGAATTTTACGGAGCAGCCATCTGTACAGACCTGTTGGTGTGGAAAAACTGTTAAATTCAGATTTATCAGAATACGTGCCAGAATCCTCTGACTCCAAATGATTTTGGTTCTATTATGTTATCAGTTTGATCATATAGTTCCATTTCCTACAGTCAGACACTGCATTATCCATCGAACCAGTTACTCTAGTGATAAGGACATGTTTATTTTACTTAGATCAATTTGATCATGTGTACTAATTAATACAGAACTAAATAGAAAATTCATAGGATTCTTTCACATAATTATTAATGCATGTACATATATATTTCTTGTAAAGTGCCTGAAAACCACATCACAGGCTGACCCAAGAAATTGGGTAGACAGATGTCTTGGAGGCTATCGATGGGTGTGCTAGCACAATATCACAAGTCATTGTGACCAAGGGTTTGAGAATGCTGGGCTTGTGTTGATCCTGCTAAATAACAAACACACACACACACACATATATATATATAGTCAGTAAAAGGATGAGCCCAAAATACAATATAAATATCTGGGAAGTGTTTTGTATGGAGGACAGCAAGTGCAATGCTGAAATCCAAAGACATATTGGGATGGCCAAGGATGCATTTCAAAAGCTGGGTAGAATATTGTGAGACAGGAGGATTTCTTTGATGAGAAAGAAAAGAGTATTGAGTCAGTCCTTCTATATGTCATGATGAAGAAGAGACTCGAAGCAACAGAGATATGGTTCTACAGAAGGATGCTAAGGATATTATGGACCGAGTGAGTGAGCAACAATGAAGTTTTAGAGAGGATTCAAATAAGGAGGAAGCTGATCAGGAAGAGGCAGATGAAATTTCTGGGACATGTAATGAGAATGGAGGTCCTGGAGAATCTGATACACACAGGTTGAATAGATGCAAAGAGAGACAAGGGAAAGCAATGCATGACATACCTGGTGGACTTATTGAGAGCTACAAAGGATAGGGGGAACTGAAGAGACATGATTGCCTATGTCCTGAAAGGACACGGAACATAAAAAGAAAGAATATATATATATATATATATATATATATATATATATATATGAGAAAAATTTCTCAGAGTTAACCTGTAGAAAAAGACAATATTTATAAATGTAAAAGACAATAAGAAAACTGTAATGGATGAAACTCATCGGCTACCATTACAGTTTCCCTATTGTCTTTTACATTTATTTTTATATATGTGTGTGTATAACCTGTGAGGGATCTGAGTATATATATATATATATATATATGTGTGTGTGTGTGTGTGTGGATATACAATTGTGGATATAATTATTGACCTCAGCTTCCATAATTACAAAGAAAGCTGTATTACCTCAAATTTCATAAAAACTTTATGTGCATTTTTTTTACAAATGATGAAATAATGGGTTTTCTAGAAAGTTATGCCCACAAGAAAAATTTTTATTTTAATGTCTATCAATAATACAAAAACAACAAAAAACATTTAACATAGGACAAAAGTATTGGCCCTCTTGCCTCAATAACCAATTGTGTAGCCTTTATTATTGATTATTGCCTTTAATCATTTTTGATTGTTCCTTGCAAGATCACTACGCACACTATTAAGTCTTTTGCTCCATTCTTCCTTGTCAATAACTTCTAGTTCCTCCAAATTCAAAGGATTTCTTGCTCTTACTTTTTCTTCAAATATGCCTATAAATTTTCAATGAGGTTTAGTTCAAGACTTTGTGCAGGGTATGCCAATACCTTAATTTTACTGTCATCTAAGTATTTTGTAACAATTCGTTTCATGTGTTTCAGGTCATTTTCATGTTGGAACATCCAGTGAGGTCCCAAAAGCAGCTTTCATGCACATTGTTTTATATTATTTCTAAGAATAGCCAAATACTGCTCTTTATCTATGGTACCTTGTACTCTCACTAGTTCTCCTTTTCCAGAAGTAGCAAAACATCCCTAAAGTAAAATGCTCCCACCACCATAATTAATTTTAGGGAGGTTATTTTTTGGTTTGTGAGTTTGATTCACTATCTTCCATACATAATGGGAGTTCATGTGACCAAATAATTCTAGTTTGGTTTCATATGAGCATAAAACAGTGTTCCACCATTTACTCCCGTATTCTCGATGGCTTCTAGCATAAGCTAACCTACATTTTATGTGTTCAGCCCTAAGCAAGGGAGTTTTCCTTGGGCAACAAACTCAAAGTCCTGCCCAATAAAAGCATCTAGTGACTGTTTTTCTCGTTACATTCAACTCTGATATTTTTAAATCATTGACAATGTCCTTTGTCATTAAATGAGGATTCTTCAAGACATCTCTAACAATTTTTTAGCTTGTATTAAATGTCAAATTAAGAAAAAGACATTATGATTGCCATAGAGCAATATTATTTCATAATTTCTACAAGGGGATAAATAATTTTGGATTGCACCAATTTTTAGAAAAATCTATAACTATGAATGTAATAGATTGAAACTTCAAAAAAAATGAACGAATTATTCAGAACTAAATAAAGAATAAATTTATGGTAAATTCAGTAAGTACTTGCAAATATTCACATTTTCTTAAAAAATATGCAAATATTCAGTGGGTGCAAATAATTCTTTGCACACACACACACACACACACACACACACATATATATATAAAGAGGGAGAGCGGTTGCATGGTGGAGTAATGGATAGCAGCTTAGATTGAGGAATCAGAGAGCTGAGTTCAAATTCCAGTTGAGTTCAGTACATTCATTTACATGCTAATACCTTTAGGAAAGGTATGAATCCATTTCTTCTCTCCCCAGTTATGGGTAAATAGCAGGACAGACTGGGTCCTATAGCCTTGGCTGGCAACTTGAGTTCAATTCAGCCTGGAGAGGTTTGTGTCTGTCAGGCTCTCTTGCCCAAGACACACCATTGCTACTGCAGCTGGAGTACATGTGGTACCCCCTATGACCCTAATGGGTTACAGGACTCGTGATCATATATATATATATATATATATATATATATATAATGGATTTATTTTTAATCTTTTATTACTTCAAACATTATTATTAATGGATACTCATGTTTGAAATAGACACCCTATTTTATTTTTAAAACAGTGTGTATTGCATAGCCAATGTAAAGGACAGTGATTCAAATGGTGTTTTTCTCCTACACAGAGGGACACAGGTTTGATTCCTGTCAGGGAGCATATTTTCTTTATTAAGATATCTTGAATGCACAGCAGCACCACCCCACCCTGAAGGCATAGTCCCCTCCACTATGCAGAACAAGAGAGATATCATACACAATGTGTAAAAAATAAAAATAAAATGTGTCTATTTCAAACATATAGTATCCATTATAATAATGTTTGAAGTAATACTATATTTGTGTGTATGTGTGTGTATTTAGAAATACTTATCCACAAAGTCACATGACCCAATTCAAGTTATTTTTTAAGAATAAGGCCAATAAAATCCGATTAAATATTTGTTTCCATTTATCTCCGGCTATATAAATATAACTCTGTCACATACCCCACCCAATCAGTCACTATATCCAAGGAGAAAAACACAGTAAAAAATCTGAGGGAAAAAAATCTTAAATAAAAAGGAAAAAGAACAAAAATAAAGTGGAAAAAACATCCTATAAAAAATTTCCGAACTTGGAAATAGACATATTAAAATTTATGGGAACATCAAAAGCTGTTTTAATAACAACCCCATCTTCTACCCAATGTTTCCACTGCCATTGTTGGCTTTAATGTTGTACATTACTACCACAAAAAGATACACACACACACACACATATTCTTCAGTTAGAAAGATAAGTGCAAATATTCATCCAATACAAATATATAAGCATGACGACATTAATAAAGGTAATTCTACATACATATGAACACAGAGAAAGATATACTGATGCATAAATATTGTGCTCACGCACTTAAATGTAAATATGGAAGTGGCTTCTCAAATGCAGTAGTTGGTATATTTGTCTCAAATATCATTGACAGTAAGTTGGAAGCTTCATGAAAATAGTCTTTTGTGTTGTTAAAAATATGTCTAACTGCTATTATGCATAAATATATTTAAATGTAAATCAGAGCTATATTAAAAAGAAATAATATATACAATTCAGCTACTTTTCTAAATTGTTGTTCTCCTTTTTTTATCTAAACTACTGGGATGAGGAGTTATCATTATTTACATTATATTATTTACAGTCAAACTAAATGTCTTCATCTTTGTCATTTTTATTTATCTCCATGCAAATCTGTTAATATCTATCTCAGTTTGTTAACCTCTATCTAAATCGATATCACCCAATCTATCGCTATCTAAATCTCTCTATCTATCTATATCTATTTCATTCTATCTAAATCTAGCTCTCACTCTATCTAAATCTATATCAATATCTATATCTCTATATCTATCTGTATATCTCTCTCTCTCTCTCAATATGTATTTATTTATAATATCTATCTCTATCTATCTATATCTATATCTATATCAATATATCTATCTATCTATCTATCTATCTATCTATCTATATATATATATATATATATATATAAAATTTCTATCTACTGATATCTATCTTTATCTATATTTCTAACTGTCTATATTTCCATCTATATCTACCAATCACTTAAATAAATTTTATCTATTAAAATAACATATAAACAGAAAATATTTTAAATAATTGTCGAACTTAATCCATTTCATAATATGTTGTCAATGTTTATGTTAAGTTACGTTTCATGAGCAGATATCATCATTCGGTAAATTTTGTCAAAGATTAGTTGTTTATAAAAATAATTCAGATTTTGCTAACCAGATATATATATATATATATATATATATATATATATATATATATATATATATAATGATAATGAGAAGAATGGAGACTTTAATTATCCATTTCATTTATAATTTTTATTTCAAGATGTTCAACTCACCAGAACGAAATCTCCTCCTTATAATGCTCTGTAGTCTACATTGAGCTCTCCCTGGATTTACTTCCTTCTCAGAATTATCCCTTCAACTCACACACTGGTAAAACGTATATATATATATATATATATATATATATATATATATAAAAAATTATAATTATTTTTCAAAAAAGAACTTTGGATTATTTACCTAATGTGTTCTTTCCTATTTTTTTCTATATATTTGCACACATATATATATATATATATATATATTGTCATCCACAGGCAGACTGTTTCACTGTTTCACAGTTCATCAATGTGGGTAGACATTCGATTGCTTCAAGGTGGGATCGAAACTTAACTGATTTAGTATCAGTCAGAGATTTTACCCCTATGCCATTGGTGCACGGCTGGGATGGAGGTGAATTTAAATGTAACTTATTTTTAGACAAGTATATATATATATATATATATATATATATATATATATATATATATATATCAATCTATATCTATCTATATATATATATCTATATATATCTGTCTATATATTATATCCATATATCTATATATATCTATCTCAATCTACTAACTGATTTTGTTAATGCTGACAATATTTTTTTTCTGTCTGAATTTTTGGGATGAGAGGTTATGATTATTTAAACTATTTATACTTGGATTATTGTCCTCATCATTTTTATTATCATCACAATGTTTCAACTGTTGCATTATCTGGTCTTCTTCAGGTGCTTGTTGATCTCAGTAACCTTCAGAGAATTTTGAACTAAATAAAGGGTTCAGTTCAAAATTCACTGAAGTTTGCACAGATTGATCAACATTGAAAGAAGGCCAGATGGCACAGCAGCTAAAATGTGATAACAACAACAAAGATAATATTCCAAGTGTAAATATTATTCTTCTAGTTTGTATGTATATTCTGCTTTTCTAGCTAGGATCAGAGTGTAGTATCTGCCTGATCCCAGCTGAAATCAATTATGCTTTCTAACCAAAAAATAATAATATTAAGCAAAAAAGAACTGTGAGAAAGTATGAGTGAAAAGTATGACAAAAAAGTGTGAAAAAGGAAAGGTAAGAAAGCTAGAGAGAAATGAAAAGAAAATCAGGTGAAAGGAATATATATATATATATATATATATATATATATATATATATATATATATATTTGAATATTAAGCAGGAGGAAATTGGGAAAAACAAAATAGAGGGGAGACGGAACATAGGAAAAAATATGTTACTGAATAGACATAGTTTAAACATTATTGTACTTTTTAATATACATTGCATACATATTCTTTTTTTACATTGCAGTTTGATAAAGTATGTTCCCATATTTCTAATATATCAACAACAAAAGGCTGAATAAAAGTAACTCCTTATAGGAGGATCTAGAATCTGTTTAAGGAGAATTACTGTAGAGATAGAAAAGGCGATTTTCTCCCTTGGGTCAAGTTGAAATCATATAGTTCACATGATGGCTGCTTAGTGACATCATGTCTTAGAGTGATAAAAGTGGCCAATATGCCAATCAGCTTCCAGGAGTCAAACTGAGTAATTGCTTTTTTTAACACAGGCAAGGCCTTGCCTCACCCAGAACTCTGTCCAGGCCAGCCAGCTGCCACCTGGGCAGCTTACAAACAAATGGCACAGTTTTTCTTTGGGAATATATCTTTACCAGATATAGAAACTATTTCCAGCTTGCAGTTCTCATGATGAGAAAAACCCATGACTCGCTGTTTCCTGTTTGAGAGGAATATATCCTCACTAGTGATATAGAAGATAAATCTGGTCTGCTTGAATATCTGCTGGGAATCTTAAATATAGCTTCTTCAGAAACACAAGAGAGCCATCCAGCAGCTCAAATTCCCATTAGGAATTATTACAAGTAAGAATCTCTTTTTTGTCCTATTTTCACACTGCTTGTTGTTGCATACATGTGTCATAGGAACCAATGTAAGCATGTGTTTATAATTTTGTGTATGACTTAAATGTATAAAACTCTCTCTGAAAACAAATCATATTTGTCATTTCTTTTCTTTCCGCTAGTTCTTTCTATGAAATAAGGTGTTATTATATCATGGATATAATAATGCCCATAATGAAGAAATGAGAACTGGGAGAATATTCCTTTCTAAATCTGGTGACTTACCCAACCAACATGCTATGATATAATTAGCACCCATTACTACTAATATTGTGACTGCCCCAAAGTAATTTTTTTTATTGTTGACACTAATTTTGATTTTCAAAGTAAAATCTTGTTTTCTTTTTTCTTATTTATCTGATAAAAACAAGAAAGAACACCTAAGAAAATATATAATATTAACAGAGAGTTAATCCAACAGATAATTTTAGATAAAAGCACAAATATGATTGCATACACAGAAAATCTCAATCGTATCCAAAAGCTATCATATAAACACACATACATATGACATTTATATACACTCTGACATATAAACACACATATGCATACATGCAGACTCAAATAACTGAGGTATAAGCAAGTCTTCAAAAGAACATACTTGTTTACATATCTGTAAATACAATAGATTCCAAACTATATACAATGACTCATACAAGCCTTCATACACTGATGAAGAATATCTGGCTTGTATATACACAATATTTCCACAATAAAATTGGTATTAACCAACTGATGCTGGGAACATTTTCAGGTATATTTACATTAAATAATGTTTCTACTTGGCATAATTTGGGGGAAAAATTTTCTATTGTTATCAGGTAATAAACAGATCCCCACCAGAATGCCAGATTTTATTATGCAAGTCAATATTTCCACAAGGAAATTGATATTAACTAACTGATACTGGGAATATTTTCAAGATATATTTATATTAAATATTAATATGTTTCTACTGGGTATAAAGTGGGGTATCAGTTTTCTAGTGCTATTTAGTAATAAACTGATCCTCCCCATAATTATTACATGATGTCAGAATTATTACATGATGTTGTAATGCAAGTCAATGTTTTCTAAATAAAAATGGTATTAACCAAGGGATGTTAAGAGAATTTTCAAGATATATTAAAAATTAATATTAATTTCAAGTGGACATAAAATTGAGGATCCAGTGGATATTTTTTATTTTCTTGTTGATGTTTCACACTCAACAAGCATTATAAAAACAATTGAAAAATTCTAAAAAAAAAATCCTCACCATGGCAACCTGGTTAATTACAAACACTGTGGTCAATTTGATAAAAATTTTAACAGCTAATAAAATTTTAAAATAATTATCCATGAACAAAGTGCATAGGAATATATGTTAAAATAAAATGCAAATGGGCTATTTGAAATAGGATATTAAAACAAATTAAAATTTATCATGGGAAAAATAAAGTGAATATATCCAAAGAAAATAGGGAATATTTATAATTAAAAATATAATTTATGATATATATATATATATATAGAGAGAGAGAGAGAGAGATTTTTTTTTCTGTAGTTCACTGCCAACAGCAAAACAGAAATATTTCTCCTCCCGATGATGGCCATTTCGGTCGAAACTAGTCGAGAATCTAAATGGAATAATAATAATAATAAAACGAAAGAATATTAATCTACAAACCCAGTGTGTCTAATGATTTTAATTTTTTATTTTCTTATTGTTCAAAATATATATATATATATATATATATATATATATATATTATTAAGTGTTAAGGAAAGCATAGGATTAAATTAAAATTGTGTCAATATGCATAACCCATAACTATTTTAATTATTACTTTCTTTAAGTATTTTCTTAGCTACAGAAAGTCATAAAACTGCAGACAATGAATGGAAATGTGTACAATACTCACACAAGCGGAAATATGATTTTTTTTTTATCTGAGAACAACCTAATAAATCATCAGAACTAGATTAAAACACTGTGTGTGTGTCTGTGTCTGATACACCATTTTCAATTTGGTGTTTTCCTCCATTAAATAAATGAAACCTTAATAAATTCACACATGTAGCTTGAGATTTATGGTTTCATCAGAACATGTTTAGCCAAGCAGAAAAAAAATCACACACATACACTCATGACTGACAGAAACAGATATATATTAAAATCCAGGACATATTCAGTTAAAAAGAATATAAAATCTAAGAGATTAAAAAAATATCCTCTGAAGATTAAATTAGAAATATTATAATATTGTCACTTTTTCAGATCTGTCATTAAATCTATCAACACTGTTTGGCTACATGAGATTTCAGAGAATGCAAGAAAATAGGATTTCTGTTTTTATTTCCCAAAAAGATCAGTCAGCATTCTGTTCAATGATTTCTTGGTTATTTGTTCATATTACAAAATGGATCTAATATGAGGCTTCTGCTATATAAACTTCTGCTTTCTTCCAATTGTCGGCTTAAATCCTTGTAGGAATGACTGCAAAACACTTTCCCTTCTGCTTTTATACAAAAATGCATGCTGGGATTTTTTTCTAAGTCAATAGGCCAGATTGTGGTTTCAGCTGACTCAGTCCTGATCTGTCTTGTCTTGAAGTCAGAACACTATGTTCGCTTGTTCAAACTTGCTTTTAGTGTGTCAATGCCAATTCTTAGTTTGTGAACTTTTTGCCATATTACTGTTGATTTCTTTTTCATATATTGTTTGCTTGCTTTATATTATTTCTTTGCCTTGCACATTTTTCTTTTTCTTGTTATTACTTATTGCAAACTTTGTCAATTTTTTTGCTGGATAGTTCTGTTATTTATTTTGCATTTGAACATGGCTACTCACTCCTCACCAATAGATAGTAATATTTTGTTTTTTGTTTGTTGATCATTTCACCCCAAACAAGTCAACAGAACCACTAACATGCAGGGGATTACTGAATGTGAAAGGATATATGAAAAACACTATTAACAAGTGGGCACAATAAAAGAACAGAATTTAAGAGGACTGAAGATAACAATCGATATTATATTTAAATTTTTGAAGATCAAACTTGTCTGGAAAGCAAGAAGCTAGAAGGGAGTTTGACAATCAAGAAAAGTGAGAAAAGAAACTCTTAGCATAGAACTTACATCTAGTAATTTCAACTTAAAATGATGAGATCTTGCTGCTAATTTAGTACTGCACTTAAATTCATAAATACTAAGTAACATAGAGGAAAGTAATATTTATTTTAAGTAATACAAAAATGTGGCACAAGGCCAAAAGTGAGGATAGGGGAAGGCTGGTCTCTAATCTATCTTATCTTAGACTTAACTAGCCACAATTACTGATCCAAACATACCACAGTATTCCTTACACCAAAACAACACTACAGCCTACTTTATACTACAGCCACCATAATACCCCAGAATCTCTTATGAAGTCCTAACTAGTCCCCATATGTACAATTTTATTTGTGTGTGGGGGAGGTGAATAAAACAACGCATTTAAATCTAAGCCAATAGAGGAAAACTCATCAGACCAATTACCATGAAAGCATTTATAGAAAAGGCACAGGGAAGTTACCATTAATGATGGTGGGAAAATGACTGAAACTGAGATGCCAGGTCAGGACTAATAACATTGCAAAGTCTTCTTTGTATTTTATTTAGAATCTCTAAATAGCAGAATCACTGGACCAGATTACATTACAAAGTCTCTAAAGTCCTAACTAGTTCCCAAATGTACAATTTGTCTGTGGCAGGTGGGAAATAAAAATAACGACTTTTAAAAATGAAGCCCCAGTGAATATTTATAATATCTGTCTAAATTTCTTAGATGAGGTATTGTAACTATTTACACTATTTACATTGTTCGAACTGTCATTCTCATCTTTATTGTCATATTTACAACAGTTTGACTGTCGTAAGCTCTGACATCCTTCAGGTGATAAGTTGGAAATTCAAACCAAACCCTTTATTTAGTCCAACAGATATTAGTAACTCAACTTTCCAAGATTTTGTTCACCTCTGCTGTATGTCACCTGAAGAAGACAGGAGTATACAATGACCGAAATGTCACAAATATGACAATAAAGAAGAGGACAGCAGTCCAAATAGTGTAAATAGAATATTTACAATGATTACAATAAAAGAGAGCTCATTAGAACATTTACCATGAAAGTATTTATAGAAAGCTACATTTAAAATCTTTTGAAACTTAATTTGATTTTCATTAATAATTGCTTTCTGTCTGTTACAATAAGAATTATAATTCTCCACAGCAGAATTTTGAAACTGTAAATGTGCAAGAGTTGGTATTATTGTATCATGTCAATGCTCTTTGAAAAAGACATACATCCATTCTTTCTGTCCTCAGCTCCATGTTCAGTAGCAAGGTAGATTGGACTTATTCTAATATCATTTCAGTTTAAGCATTTTCATCATCTGGTTGTTCATCTGGAACAGTGATTCTCAACTGCCGTGCCATAGCACACAAGTGTGGCACATCATCTTATTAAGTGTGCCACAAAATATTATCACGGCATGCATATATATATGTGTGAGGAAGTAGTAATGATACAGCATTAGTATTTAAAAGAATGAATTTCTATCTATAAAAGGCAGGGTGTGTGTGTGTGTGTGTAACAGAATGCACCGCAATTTTTTGACCAGTTGCACCCAAATTTACATGCACATGCTCCAAGTTAGTGGGAAGGCCAAGATCAACTTTGCATTTCCCAACTCCCATCAATAGTGGAAATAATCAATTTTTTCATGCTTCTATGGCAGTTTTCATATAGTTTGTGGCCATTTTCTACTGGACAGAGTGAGAGCCTATAGCTGGCTGCCATGAATAGGCAGGAAGATTCTATTGGCCAGCATGAGAGCCAACAGCTGACTGACATGAATGTTAACTAGCAGGCTAGCATGCAAAAAAATTGGTAGCTGCATTTGTCACAAGTGGGAAAAATTTAAATCTGCATGGCACTTAACTCCAAATGGCTCATTTGCTTGCTTAAACTCAACATTGATTCTGATTCTGCAGAACTGGGTTGGGTGTGAAAAAGTACTTGTGTTAACATTCTTTTTTCATTTGGTTTTTCCAGTTACGAGTCCTTTTTTAAAGCTGATCGTTTTGTGTTCATTTTGTTTAGTTCTTTTTTCGTAACAGATTTAATGTTTAGTATAGAGCTTAGAAAAAATTTGCAGTGTGAGATAGGCAAGAAGTAAGGCATGTAGCAACATCAGCATGGCAAAGGGCATTCCTTTAAAGGCAAGGAAGAGCAAAAATATTTTAAGTCAAGTGATAATGATTGCTGTATGAGTCGTACGATTTTTGAATCAAGCACGGGCAACGCCGGGCCATGCTACTAGTAAGTATTAAACTTTTTCATATAATTCTTTTCACTATTCTTTGATTATGTGATTTTAAGTACTTTATTTTTAATATTCTTTGACAATTATTTTCTGGCATTGAGCACATAAATGTTCCTTCTAATATGCAGTTCAGTTTTGTGAAGAAGAATAATTGGTCACCATTTCTAGTGATCGAGGGCTCAAAATAAAACATTTGACAGCACTCATTGATACATTTTGGATTTCAATACAAAAAAATATCCCACATTAGCTAAATAGGCCTTATTAGTTTTATTACAATTTTCTACTTATTTATGTGAATTAGGCTTCTTAACCCTAAATAACATAAAAAATAAGAAGAGAGAAAGTCTATACTGAACAGGAGAAGAAATGAGGGTCTGTTTATTGCACCTTTGACTAAACATTGAAGAAATTGCAAAATAATGCCAGGCACTGGTTTCACACTAAATAAGCTGCAGAAATAGTTGAAAAGAAACATTGAAATAAAGTCAGTTCAGATATTTGTGCTAAAATTTTGCTGAGCATGCCATGATATTTTCATTTGCTCTTAAGTGTGTCGTTGCTTAAAAAGATTGAGAAATATTGATCAAAAAGGATCAGATTAAAGCAAAACTTTTAATGAAATCAGATTTTGTTTACAGTGAGATCAGTAAATCAGTATTTGAATTTTGAAGATAGGGATGTTAATAAAGTGTAAAGTATTTCTTTTGATGAATTAATATAAATAAAGTTAATTTCTACAAATATAAAAACTGAATTCTGAAATGTCATTTTAAATTATGAGTACTTCTATAGTTTAAAGGGTTTCTTGATCAGATGACCAAATATTTAACACAGGATTCATACTGAATTCATCTTTGTATATATATATATATATATATATATATATATATATATATATACATTAGTTTATCAATCTATCCAAAGTCTGGTGCATACTACCACCAAACTGCCAAGCCTGACTGTGGGCAACTGGCAGTGCTTTGTGGCCATTGATATCTTATCAAAATTTGCTTAAACTAAGCACAACTGACTACTAAATGATGAAAAATTTTCACAGATTTTGACATCATTCTGGAGGCAGGGTGCAAATCCATGAATTTGTTTTGCTCATGCTAAGTCTCAAAAAAATCTATACAAAATTCACTATTTAATAATGAGGATGTTTTAAAATTATTCAACTTTTTAACAAGAAAAATTTCAAGTTGATGTTAAAAATTGCAGCAAAACATTGTTAATTTATTTAAGATGGAGCAATCTATTATGACATGTCTCTAATTTGTATTTGGATACATTGTATTTATTTTCAATTTTTCTAGTTGAATTGTTCATCTATATTGCATATGATCCATTATTGTACATAGGCTACAATAGAATTTGTATTTTGTATGAATACTGCCTTATGAAAATTGAGATGTAGTAGAGTGGGAGGGGCCTCATATCATAGATACAGTGGAGGTCCCACGAGATGCTTACACTGGATATCTATCTATCTACACATCTAATTATCTGTCACAATCTGTTTATCTATTTATTTACAATAGGATCAAAGATTGTAGCCTGATGGGTAGTGATTAGCCAAATTTCAGTCTGAAATTTTCAGTGTATACAATGTTCAATCTATGTGATTAATATTCTCCACTGGATTAAGTGCATTGACAAAGAAGGAGACTATTTTGAAAATAGGCATTTTTTGTAAAATAAATGTCATTTTTCATCATTGGATTTATTGATCTACCTAAATTTAGGTAATAATGGCACCAGTAAAAATGGCACAAGTAGAAAAATAGGAAAAAAAATTTCCATCTGATAATAGTTGATCTTATAATCTGTTTTGTATACATGTGTCCTTGGAAGCAAATTTTCCCTTTTCCTTTATAACTTAATATGACTTCCATGATGGGGTTATGATAGAACTACTCAATGAGGTGTACTTTAAAATTCCCAGACAACTGAACTGGAAGTAAATAGACAACAACTATCCTCTGATTATAAATTTAACTTTAAATAGCCTAAAATTAAACAGTTTCATTTTAAGCAGTTTAAAGAGTCTGTATTTCACATGCTATTTTTTCCAATTTTTTCACTTGTGCCATTATTAGCTTAGCTATTGTTACCATTCACTGATAAATCTATATATAAAAATACACAGATATCTATATGAATTGCAATCAAATATAGATCAAATATGGATTGGAATCCAACAGAATGACGGAATAAAGAACAAATAGGAAATGTTTATCAGTTTAACATGTTTCACTTTTAAAAAGTGAGACATGTTAGACCGATAAACACACATATATATCTATATATATCTATATCTATATCTATATATATATAAACTTATATTTTTTAAATTTTAAATTTGCTACATATATATATATAAAAAGAATACTTAATATCAGAAATAGTGTGTTTGTATGCCTATACTGTGTTTATATCAGTGTATGTGTGTGTTTAAATATATCTGTTAGAAAATTTTGGGTATTAAGTTGTTATAGAGTAGTTTCACAGTGGGGGCTTGTATTTCACTAAGTTGGTCCTAAAAAGGTTCGATATACAAAACGTTAGGAACTTGATATAATAGTTAATGACGCAGCAATCTAGTTGTGGTGGCTGATACTTTAATGTCCAGCATCGACTGACTGACCAACTCACTGAGCTACTGCTACTACTCCTACTTATTATAGGTGGGAGAGTCTATTAACTATAGAATAGGTGTGTTCCAGTACAACATAAATGCATATATATTTGTTATTATAACTATTATTTAAGTGACAGGATGCATATTTCTTTCCCTCCTTCTCATTACTTAGGTGATCTTACCCCTCCCCACCTGCCCATCTGGTGAT
This sequence comes from Acanthosepion pharaonis, assembly GCA_903632075.3. Taxonomy (NCBI): domain Eukaryota; kingdom Metazoa; phylum Mollusca; class Cephalopoda; order Sepiida; family Sepiidae; genus Acanthosepion; species Acanthosepion pharaonis. The sequence continues at coordinate 941,982 of CAHIKZ030000807.1, read as the reverse complement.
GATTTCATTATGGCTGAAGGATATAAAGGTTAGGAATTATGTACATAGGGATGCAAAAGGCGATTACCTCCCTTTGTTTGAGATAAAGTCATGAAGGTCATGTGATGGGCAGTGAATGAGGTCAGTTTATAGAGAGCCATAACAGTTGTTCTTTATTCCACTTTAAGACAAGCCGTATCTGCTCAGGTCAGTTACTAAGTAGGCTGCAAAGAAAACAGACAAGACAAGCCCACAGCAATAGGATAAATAGAGGAAAATACCATCCTGCCTTTTTTTTCCTTTTGGGGAATATTACAAGTAAGACCCTCTCTCTTTCCCCACCCTTTCACACTGCTAGTTATTCCTATCTTTGAGCTATTCTCTTTTGTCTATTAAAATGTTACTGTATGGATAGAATATTGCCTATAATGGGAAAATGCAAACTGGAAATATTCCTTATATTTTCAATATTGTTGGGAAATATTACAAGTAAGACCCTCTCTCTTTTTACCCCTTTCATACTGCTAGTTATTCCTCTATTTGAGCCATCCTCTTTTGTCTATTAAAATGTTACTGTATGGATAGAATATTGCCTATAATGGGGAAATGCAAACTGGAAATATTCCTTATATTTTCAATATAGTCTCCTACTTGGTCAATCTCTTTATGGATCTAATGGAGTCTGAATATAAATGTACAGCTGTACATTGATGAATTATTCATTCTTTAGACCTTTATGAATGTAGATAAACCCTAAATATATACCAAAGGGGAAATTCTTAATAAAGACACTGATAAGATATTAATCAAGGTCATTGTGTACTACCCGTAAATATCCAAACAGAAGTAGCAAGCTTGATTTGGGGCCATTGGCAGTGTTTTGTAACCCTTGCTTTCTTATCAACATTTGCTTTTCTTCAACCTACATTTATAAATGTTAAAAATGAAACTAAACACAACCGATTATTAAAGAATGAAAATATTTTACAGATTTGATGCCATTGTGGGGCATTTTTTGGCCAAATCCGTGAATTTGTTTTGCTTATACACAACTTACAGAAGCTTTATTTTTCAATTTGTTAATGATGTAATTGGATAGTACTTATGTATTTTTTAATGTATTTAATAGTTTATAACTATAGGATAACATACAAACTTACAAATAAACAAAAACAACTTCTAGAAGGTTCCATAAAGTACTAAAAGTCTCCAGAAAGTCATAGTACTACTAAACTCTGTGTTGGGGGTGACATCTTTTTTAAAAAAATGAATTCAGTTAAACCCCTTCTCATTATTTTTGAACAAATGTTCATCAAATTATAATACTGGAAATTAATTATTTTACAAAAAGTCTTAACCCTAGTTATACATACATGTATACATAATCAGTGCTGAAAAATTCTCAACCCAACCCACTACTCAGAATCTGACCAAATGATTAAACATTTTAGGAAGAGGGGGTTTCTTAATTGGGCTGAGAAGTTTTAAACACTTTTTATATATATAGTTTAGTTTATATTTAATTTGAATGAAATCTTTACTTCATCTTTCATCTCTTTTTGTATATTAAAAATGTCTTCCTTTCTCTCTTTTCTCAGTACAAAGCTCTATAGACCTCCCCCTACTTGAGCCTGAGGGGCATACAATTAAGGAGTTGGTCCTGGGCATCACCAAACCTCTCCACATCACTGACTCAAACAAGTTTATTTGAATGGTAAATGTATAAATAATGGTAATGATTGTGGGGATGTTGAAGTTGGAAATAATTGTGAAAAAAACTTTGAAAACGCATCTGTACTGATGAGATCCTACAAGCGTAAATAACAGAGAAAATCCCAGAATACCTTTCACCGTGAATGTCTGCAGTGCTTACCTGGAAATGTCTTGGATTTTGCGGCATCTCCATCACTCCATCCATCATCTGTGTCAGAGGAGATCAAATTGTTGTGGCAGTCCGGACTCATGAACTGTTTTTGGTCATCTTCTTCTCCTCCAATCTCCTGTGAACAGCAGAACTCCAAGGAAATACAAATTGCATTTTACTACACTGTACCAAAAGTTAAATTCCAAAAGAAATACACTAAACATAATATCAGTGTCGATTATTATGAAGACATTTAATGAAATTGTCCAAATGGGCAATGATCAATTCTCTGTAATAGAATAGAAGTTTCCTGAAATAAAATTTATACTTTCTTTGGTAATGACAGATACTGAAAATCATTGTGTGTATATGCCCACCTGCCCAACACACACACACACACACACACACACACACACACACACACACACACACATATATTAATAAATATATTATCCCTCACCACTAGCATGACCTGAAGTTTCATGCACAATGCAATCTTCAGGCATTGAGTATGGACTACCATTACATAATTTGAATTTTAAAGAATATATCTTTTCACAATGTTGGCACAGTTTTATATTTGTCATATTCCATGCTAATAGGAATATAAACATGAAAAAACAAGGTGGATAAAATAAGTAAAGGTTTATTGTACAAAACCAGTACAATAAGAATAAAGGTAACAGTTATGCACAAGGTCATCGCAAGTCAATCCAGTAGTGAGTGCTACTACTGGAAGGTAGTTCTCACATACGCCTGAGTTGTACTAAACAGATCTCAGCTAGTATATTTAGCTACCCCCCCACGAGGGTTGCATGTGGCACAAGGCAGGTTTAACGTGAGTTCTCCAGGGTCAGTCTACCTCCTTGAACGAGACTCTGCCCTTCAGCGGAGCCTTGTCCGGATTCCTCTCTGTCTGAAAGCAGAGAGTTCAACCGTCTAGCTGGAACAAGTCACAGCTAGTCACTGTAGTCCGTTGACTTACAGATACTTATAGGTAGTTACTACCTATAGTGTAGTCACTCTAGGGTTGACAGATTATTCCATTACATCAATATTATACTGGGATTACAGTTTTTTAATTTAATTTTAAAAATTATATTTGGTATTTAAAATAAATGGGATTACTATATATATGTAAAAAAAAAATTAAATCATCTTATGATTGTGTATGAAACTTCAAGTTGTACTATCAGTGAGGGATAATATGTATATTTATTAATATATACTTAATAGTTCTGTTGTATTTTATCAACCACTGTTTTATTAACATCAGCACTATATATGCATATATTATAATTATATATATATATATATATATATATATATATATATATATATATATATATATATATATATATATATATATATATATATGTGAAAAGTGTATATAAATATAAATAAATATATATATGTATAATTATTTGTATATTATATGTGTGGTACTTATTAAAAGCGCTCAATATCAGAGATAGAGCTAACATATTTGGTTGGATAGATGTGAGTTTGTGACCTGGGTTTCCCGCTTTCGTGATCGTCGAGACACTGACGATCGCTAAAGCGTAAACCCAGGGTCACAAACTCACATCTATCCAACAACTAAATATATGTATATATATATATATATATATATATATATATATATATATATATATATAAAGGAAAACGTTTGTGACTTTGTGAAGTTATAATCAATGTTTTGCCCTTGGTTAATGTCATCACAGAATTTTGTTCATTTTACTTTTCTTCAGATGTATGCCATACTTCAAAATTTGGGAATTTTGAACTGAACACTTTATTCAATTGACAGAGTAGATTATTCTCACTCTACTATCCATATTAAAGAATACCTCATTCCAGTTAAATTTATCTAGTCAATTTGTCCTTATTATAGTGATTGTGGCCAAGCTATCCTGTATAAGTGGAACTACATGATTGGAGCAACAGTTTGCGTGCTTGCTCAAATGAGCAGCAGTACCACACTACTTCTACATGATAATAGCTGGAACCACAACCAATGCCATTAAAAAAATCAGGGTATATGAGCATTTTACATCCTCCAATGCAGGGATTGAACCAATGACTACTTGGTAACTTGATTTGCTTAAACTATGTTATGGGGATACATGACAATTCAATAGTCAAGACATAGAGCCTTAAATTTAATGTCAATTGTCTGCCTCTTCAACCAAACTAAAGTATATGACCTTTATTCTCTCTGAATCAGTAAAAGGATGAGTTCGAAATGCGATTTGCAGGTCAGAGACACTAAAATCAAGCAGGTGCAGAAGTTTAAATATCTGGGGAGTGCAACACTGAAACCCATAGACATATTAGGATGACAAAAGGATGCATTCCAAAAACTGGGCAGAGTATTGCAAGACAGGAGGGTCACTTTGGTAACAAAGAAAAGAGTACTGAGCTGTTATGTGACATCTGTCCTCCTTTATGGCAGCGAATGTTAGACGGTCTCCTCAAAGATAAAGAAGAGACTTGAGGCAACGACAATATGGTTCTACAGAAGGATGCTGAAGTTTTCATAGGCTGAGTATGTGAGCAATGATGACATCTTGGAGAGGATGCAAACAAGAAGGAGGCTTATACTTAACATCAGGAAGAGGCAGCTGAAGTTTCTGGGACATGTAATGAGAAAGGATCACACATGGCTCATAACTGACTGACAAGGCCAGAGAATAAAATGGCTGAAACACGACCGTAACAGCCAAGATGAGGATATTAGTCTGAGTAAATCAGTGTATAATAATGATAACTCCTCATCTCAAAAGTTTTAACAAACGCATTCTTTTACGTTGAGAATGGTAGAACATACTTTAAAATAATATAGATAGAGGTTTAGTAAGTAAGCTTTCTTGATGGCCAATAATCTAAGAAATTCAATAAAGTCAGTTCCATCTAGGCCAGTTGAATAATGCACAAACTGGAATAGCCTGTAGGTCTTTCATCAATATTAGAATCATTCCATTCCTACTGATATGAATGTTCTCTATTTTCTTGACATTTACATCAGACTGGGTAATCCAGTTCATTTTGGCAAACCTCAAAAAAATAAATAGTAATTTCTACATTAAACAAAAAAATAAAACTTCCTAATTAAAAAAATGAATCAAAGAGTGATATTGTTTTCAATAGGATGCTGATATCAAACAAAAGATTCTTATTAAATTCTTATTGTCAATCATATCTTTATAACAGTAGTTTCAAAATTTTTTTTTTCTGGGCCACATTTATCATTGATAATTCTTTTCTCTAATGTGCGAACCCTAGTTACTATGTACAGGGTGGTATGGGTAAATTGTCACCATTTTATATTCTTAATTTTGCACATGTGCGTTGTTTGTTTTTGATTTTGTTGACTGCATAGTATAATAGGGCCAGTCTGTGAGAAAAAGAGCACCGTGATACAATTCACTCTGCCAAAAATTTGGAAACAGCATGCTGTATTGCTTGGTATTCATGCCAGAAGCTTTCTGAGTATTTGGCTGTCAATCTGAGGATTTGGAAGGAGTTGGATGAGTCAAATGGTGGTTACAAAAGTGTTTGAAGTGATCACTAGTGATGGTGACGTTATCTTCCCATGGGGCCTCAGACTCAACACAGAGGCCTACATCAAGTGTCTTGAGGAGGTAGTGCTGCACTTAGTCAAGAGTGTGGCTGTTGGAAGACCCTATGTCTGACAACAGTACTCTGCATCATGCCACACAAGCAGGAGAACCCAGTCATGTCTGTCAGACAATTTCTGTCACCACATCACATCTTACATCTGGCCACCTAATGCCCCAGACTGAAACCCCCTTGATTATTATGTCTGGAGTGTAGTTGAACGAGAGATCAGCAAAACTTCTTGTAACATCAAAGATGAACTGAAGGCAAGGATTATGGCAGCATTGACCAACTTAAACAAAGAGACCATCAAGAAGGGTTGCATGAGATTCTGAAGTAGTCTGGAGGCCATGGTTGTAGTCAATAGCAATTTTATTGAATAAATTTACTTTTTAGTATTTCAAGATATATTTGTGTAATTTTGGTAAATTTCTCTGTTAAAATGAGATATTAGAATTATTTTTGCATAATTTAGGCGACAATTTATCCATATCATCCTGTTCTTAATACTTGATATAATGCAAAAATGTCACAATGGTAAAATCAATCAATAATTATTTATATTATATATTAATTATTTATATTTATATCTATTTATACTGGGACTCATGCATGCAATTACAAGTAAATCATAATGATATTTTAAATTTTGAAACCATATTTATTTTTGGCATATGAATTTTTTGAAACTGTTTCTAAATCTTTGTTTTCCGATCATTTCGCCTCACCTGCTATCCTCTTCCACAGCCCCTATGTGGTGCTCCACATCATTTGAGAACCACTGCTCTACAGGCTTTCAGATGTTCATAATTTTGAACTGTTTAATTTCTAGTAATATCAACAAGAGATTTAAAAGTATAACTTGATAAATCAGAGACATTTAACATTCTACTCTTGCTTCTTGAATAAATGGTGGGATTACACTTGTTCAAATTTTTAATATTAAGAATCCCACTATACTTTATTTGAACCCTCAACATTCATTAAAATTCCAAACAATGTATGTCATAAAAACAATGAATGTTTATTGAACTTGACTGCTTATTAGTGGCATCTGTTACCTGGGAAATCTTAACACGTTCCATCCAGCTTTATATGTACTTATGAATATTATTTTAATTAGTGATCAACCATCTCTCCTTCATCATTATCAAAACCCTTAGAGGACCAGTACATATATATTTTTCAAATTATTTTTCTTTATTTAGGAAAAAAATACCCCACTTTTATTTCAAGCCACAGCTTATTAAATTTATATAGATTTGCAGGTGGAATGAGAAATTAGAGAGCTAAATTTGTATTCCAGTCAAATTTATTATGTTCACTTATGCAAAAATACTTTTGGGAAAAATATGCATCGATCCTTTCTCCCACCTTAGCTATTGGATAAATAGTAGAACTTGCATCTGAAAAAAATCATTGTTATCTTCAAAAAAATTGTTAATGCAATATTTTCTTGCAAAACAAAAAAAAAATATTTCTTTTTAATCAATTTACTCCAATCAAGTTGATAATGCCACTAAGATGCAAGGGGCTAATGGAAGTGAAAGAGAATGAGAAGATTTTAGAAGGAACTGGAAACCCAACCTTATACAAGGTGATAATGCCACTAAGATGCAAGAGGCTGCTGAGAGTGAAAGAGAATGAGAAGATTTTAGAAGGAACTGGAAACCCAACCTTATACAAGGTGATAATGCCACTAAGATGCAAGAGGCTGCTGAGAGTGAAAGAGAATGAGAAGACTTTAGAAGGAACTGGAAATCCAACCTTATACAAGGTGATAATGCCACTAAGATGCAAGAGGCTGCTGAGAGTGAAAGAGAATGAGAAGACTTTAGAAGGAACTGGAAATCCAACCTTATACAAGGTGATAATGCCACTAAGATGCAAGAGGCTGCTGAGAGTGAAAGAGAATGAGAAGACTTTAGAAGGAACTGGAAACCCAACCTTATACAAGGTGATAATGCCACTAAGATGCAAGAGGCTGCTGAGAGTGAAAGAGAATGAGAAGACTTTAGAAGGAACTGGAAATCCAACCTTATACAAGGTGATAATGCCACTAAGATGCAAGAGGCTGCTGAGAGTGAAAGAGAATGAGAAGATTTTAGAAGGAACTGGAAACCCAACCTTATACAAGGTGATAATGCCACTAAGATGCAAGAGGCTGCTGAGAGTGAAAGAGAATGAGAAGACTTTAGAAGGAACTGGAAACCCAACCTTATACAAGGTGATAATGCCACTAAGACACAAGGGGCTAATGGAAGTGAAAGAAAATGAGAAGACTTTAGAAAGAACTGAAAATCCAGTCCTAAACAGAAAACTAGAGATAAACTTCTACTCTTGTTGGAAGGAGGAAAGTAAACCAGACAATAGGCAAACCTATTCTTGCAAAATATATTTTTGCTTTAAATAACCCCCCAAAGGGTTGATAAGCTGTAAAAAAAAACAAATCAATCAATCAGGTACCCCATCGTCCAGTTCACACTCCTCCTTAGTTTTTTGAACAGGAGTAGAGATTTATCCCTTGTTTCCTGTTTAGGATTGGGCTTCTGGTTCCTTCTAAATTCTACTGACATGCTATATTTCTAACATCTCTGACTGACACTGAAATGTTATTCACTAATTAATTGTTAACCTCTTTTTAGCTGTTATCTTTCCTGCATAGCCCCAAGAACTTCACTTCTTGTCCTTTCTTACACTAATGCAACACCACACAGTAAACCTCTACCTTGAGTGGCTCGTGGGCTTTGTATTGGATGAACATTAGTAATGAAATAAAACCTGTTTATTCAAGAAGCAAGAATAAATGTCAATACACACAAAATACACAAAGGCTTATAACTCATACTAATACATGTTTTACTAATACTAATATATGTTTTATGTCAATAAGTGTGTTTGTGTGTGTCCATGTTTTCTTAAAGATGGATACATTTTTATTTTCTATTCATGGACTGAATTTTTTGTAATGCCTATATTAGTGTCTGCAAGGTTTTTATCAATGTATAAAGATTGTCTGTTTTTTTTAAACTATCTTTGCAATAAAATCACTGATTTTAAGCAGTTATTGTCATTGGAATTCTTAAGTTCCCTTGGAGACAGTATTAACTACAAAGATATCTACATTAGCACTACTAAAAGTTTTCTTTGCTATCCAACTTGTCATGTCTCAAGAGACAACAAAACTGACAAGCATTTCTGCAACACAAATTCACGATTATTCAATAACAATGATCTGAGACTAAAATAGGAATGCAAAGCCTAACTTTAAATATAACACAAAATCCTTTGCCACAAAAAAATAAATAAAAACACATGTAGTTTAAGCTTTAAAGAAATCAGTGTCAAAGTGATTTCTGCATCACTCTTAGAAAATGCAAAGTTATACTCTATTTTGCACTGTGAAAGGATTTTCCTTTTTACTGGCCACTACCTTCAAAGCCAGTTCTTTTTCATTTTTTTCCTTTTCCATAGACGATACCTTCAAGGCAAGCTCTTTACTCACATTTTCCTTTCAGTAGCCACTACCTTCAAGGCCAGCTCTTTTTTCACTTTTCCCTTTCAGTGGCTGCTACTTCCAAGGCCAGATCAAAGAACTACTCACAACCCTTGCTGCAGAAGACACATAGCCTGTTCTGGCAGCTTGACATGAGTGGGTACTGAAAAGTTCTTGAATCATGCAAAAAGATTTTAAAAAATAATCTGATGTTTGGTCAGATTTTTAGAAATGGTTCAAGATGAGAACTTTTCAGCCCCCCCCTCTCACAAAATAAGAAAAAATAACTGCAAATCAACAAAAAAGAGGCTGATATTAGTCAAGATCATAATGAATTCAGAATTATCCTTCTCTTAGACTTGGCTGCCAACCAAGGCTGAAGAACTCAGACTGTTCTACTCTTTAATCCATAGCTGATAGAAGAAGTAGATTCATACCTTTTCGAAGGGTATTTGCATGTAAATGAATGCAAGAAACTCAGTTCTCTGATTTCTTATTCCAGGCTGCTATTTATTACACCACATGAACATTAAATCAACAAAATTAATTCCAATTGTTTTCAACAATTATTTACCAAGAAATTGGAAAGAGATATGCACAGCTCAAAAGCACTTGGAAAATTTTATTTAAATTAAATTTTATTTAATTTCAACTTTTGGAAAGCTAACATGAAATATGGAAGCTATTCATAATTAAGAAGTTATTAAATTGTCAGAATTTCTTAGATTAAACACTTTTTTCATTTTCATTATGAATTTTTGTCTAGTTTATCTTTTTATTTATTCTTGCTTCCATAGAACTTCATATACTTTACATACAATGACCATTAAGCAATTAACATACAATATAAATCAGAAATTGCCTTTAACAAGACTTGAACTTATAGTCCATATACTTATATGCCCATCATTCCCAAGTCCTAGTTATGGTGATAAACTATATCCAGCAGAAAGGCCTCTGATTGGAAGATTGGAAGTTTTGAGGAATGTAGAACCACCTGTTAATTGATCTTTGTTTCCAAGTCCACACTGACCCAGGGTACTAGCACCTGTTATGGTCCCAGCTACAGGCTAATAGCGAACCCCTAAACAAAAACAAAACATCATGAAAGTATAAAAATACATTTTTATAGTAAAAATACCAGCAACACATTTTTCTATAGTAAAATGACCAACAATACATTTTTAAAGCAAAATGACTAACAATATATTTTATCTGTAGTTGAAGACATACAGTTGTATTCAAAATATTGAGATTTTGGCATTAAATAACTCATTGGGGTTGATATGCTGCTAAACAAAATCAACCAACCAAATAACCAACTCTTTCCTGCTATTAATCCATATAATATCCTACAACGTCTTAAAGGAACCAAACTGTATTCCAAAATATAACTTCAGCAAAACTATAACAAGAAATGCACATATTACTGCCTCTAGTAATTATGCCCTCACAAACATGTATATGCAGAAAAGTTGAGTATCATCTATCCTGTATACAATTGTGAAAAGAGGACGATATATATATATATATATATATATATATATATATATATATATATATATATATATATATATTTTTTTATTACTTCAAAGCTTCCCCAAAAATTAAATCTTGTCATTAAATGACCCATAAAGAGTTGATATATTGTTAAACAAAACAAAAACAAAACCCGTCATTCCCTACCATTTGGGCTCAGTAAAGGTGTATCTCATCTTTGGGTAAAACAGGATATAAATGACAATCTTGTTTCTGAATATCCATCTTCAAGGCAAAACCTTCCCATTGTATTAATAGAGTAAGGTCAAGTATACAGTCTGATACCAGAAACATAAACCAGTGGTGTTGATATATATTGATATCTGTGTCTGTGAATGTTGACCATGAGTTGTTCCTCTTAATAATAACCTGTTTGGAGTTAGTCTAGTTAATGTCACTGGAAGCTAATTTAAACTGCAGTTAGGGTAATTAGTGGTTGGCCATTTTATAAGAAAAGAAATAGAGTTAACTGGGTGCAGAGCTTCAGATTGAAATTATAAATAGGATTAAGTAATTTTTTAATTCACCTCTCTAAACTTATGTTATGTTTCTCCTTATGGGAAGACAAAGAAATGCCATTTCCTTTTCACATCACATCTCACATTGAAAATGCCTGTACTGATCTGGACCAATCATTTAAATTCAGTCTTGCATATTATTGTGACCTGAGTGGATAAGACTTCCTGCATTTTAGAATTATTTCATCACATTTAAGATAGAACTACACATTAAATGTACCACTTATGATTATTTTGTTCACCTTATTTTACTTAACTCCTTATTGTGTCTAATGGTCATAAATTCACTATCTACACTCCCCTGATGATGACCCACATGAGTTGAAAGCTCACAGACAGCAAATATTCACAATTTAGAAAAAAATCTGGTCAAACGTAAAATATCTGTACTTTTTAATAAAACACACACACACACACATACTGTGGTGTAATGGTTAGCAAGCATGTCTCGCTAGATTAATTATGACTGAGTAGTGAATTTGATCCTCACTGAGTACCCCCTATTTTCGACCTTGTGCCAAATTTAATTGCTGTATGGAGATAATGGGACAAAGTGGAAGAGATTTTTCATGACACATTTTCGTTGATGTGTGTTCAGGTTGGAATGAAAGACAAAACTGTGTGTAAAGAAAATAAATTGTGATTTTTGAGAATTATCTTATCAGATCCAATGACCTGAGACTAAAAAGTGTTATATATATATATATATATATAGATAGATAGATAGATAGATAGAGAGAGAGAGAGAGAGAGTCCACCAAAAAATGTATACCCTTGTCTTTTGTAGTTTTATCAAACACTATTTACTATGATATTTTCTCAATACATGCCATTACCCTCACAGTTGTAGCACCAAGCCCTAAAGGATGTTGTGTATTGCAGAAAACTGACTACATTGGCAGCCCTTAGACAAGAAACTGAAAATGTATGCGCATCAACACCACTGGACACTTTGATCAACGTTACCCAAGCAGTAGTTTGCTGTATTAATAAATATCTGGAAACTAAAGGCCACCATTTTGAGCATCTGTTGTGATTGTAGAGTTCAAAGGTAACTTGAATTAATCTCATGATGTCTGAATAAATTTAGTATTACAATATTTATACAAGATTTTACTTTCCTGAAGTGTGTATACATTTTTTTTGGTAACATTTCTATCTATCTATCTATCTATCTATCTATCTCTATCTATCTATCTATCTATATATATATATATATATATATATATATACAAGTATATAATTGGTGTGTACGGAATGAATTCCAATAACCAACAATTACTATTCTTAAAAGAGTAGAGCAGATATAATTATTTATTTAAAAAATTATAACATAAATAACATATTTATAACATATTTATGTTATAATTTTTTAAATAAATAATTATATATATATATATATATATATATATATATATATATATATATATATATATATACAGTAATCCCTTAACATGCAAGCATACCAACATACAAGTTTTTTGAGCCACAATCTGGTGTTTGGCCAATTTTTTGCCTTGAGATACAAAAAGGAATTTTGAAATATGAGCGAGTTTCAGTTAAGCATCCTCTAGATGGTGCAGTGAGCCCCAAACAAGGGTATTTCCACTCACAGTACACAGGTTCACCTTGCTCTGGAAGGATCTCTGTTGTGTTGTGTCTGTTTTGCCATTATTTTGCAAAATTCCTTTAGTAACACCATAGGTCTTAAAAAAGTAACTGTAAAAAGCAGTGGTGAAAAGCTGAAACATACGATTTCACTTGAAGTAAGGTGGGAAATTATAAGAGAGATGAAGAAGACATATTAGTAATGGATTTGGCAAAACAGTATGAGCATTCCTCATTAACGATATGCACAATATTGAAACAAAAAGACTCTATAATGTGTGTAACAGCAGCCAAGGGAGTAACGATATTGAAGCTACGCACTTCAGTCCATGAGAAAATGGAAAATCTCCTGTTCCTGTGGATAAAAGAAAAGCAGCTCACTGGAGACACTTTGACCATTTGTGAAATGGCATGAATAATTTACTTAGACTTGATGCAACAAGAGGGTAGATTATCAGCAGAGGAGTTCAAAGCCAGCAGTGACTGGTTTGAAAATTTCAAAAAACTGGCCGGCATTCATTCTGTTGTTATGCATGTTGAGGCAGCCAGCAATCTTTAACTATGACAAAACTGGACAGTTTTGGAAGAAGATGCTGAACAGGACATCACAGCAGAAGAAGATGCCAGGCCATAAACCAATAAAGGACAGGTTAACTCTTGCACTGTGTGCAAATATGAGTACAAATGCAAATGTGAGTGGTAACTGTAAAATAAATCTGCTTCTTGTATATCCCTTTAAAAACCCAGTAGCTTTTAAGTAGCACAAAATAATGAAGGAAAAACTGCTTGTAATGTGGAGGGCGAATGCAAAATATTGGCGACAAGGCAAAACTTTGTCAGTTGGATAAATTTGGTGTTTGGTCGTGCTGTAAAAAATATCTGGACGATAATGATCTACCACTGTGAGCCCTTCTTGTTCTCAATAATGCACCAGTCTATTGACCAAACCTTGAAGACAATATCCTTGAGGAGTTCTGATTCATCAAGGTTCTCTAGCTTCCTCTTAAAAACATTCCTATCCTACAACTAATGGATCAACAAGTGATCTCCAATTTCAAGAAACTGTATACCAAAGACCTTTTCAAACGATGCTTGGAGGCTATGGAAAATACCAACCTCACCCTTTGAGAGTTCTAGAAGGATCAGTTTAACATTGTCATATGTCTCAAAATTATTGACATGTCTTGGCAGGGTGTTACAAAGAAACTGTAGCCTGATGCTGTGGCTGAAAGGGACTTTGAAGGGTTCAAACCTGGGGAGAAAGTGGCGGAGCAGATTGTGTCCCTTGAAAAGTCCATGGGTCTGGAAGTGAATGAGGGAGATGTGAACAACCTTGCTGAACATTTGGAAGAACTCACAACAGAAGAGTTGGTGGAGTTACTGAAAGAGCAGATAAGCTAGGTTATACAGAAGATTGTTACCCATGTGACAGCGCCAGAGGTGATGGAAGTTATCTCTATGAGTGAAATTAAAGAACTCTTGGCAATGTGGGAGAAATTTACAGACTTTGTTGAAAGAAAACACCATGAAAATGTTGCCACTGGTCATGTTATAGCTTTAGTTAATGATACTTGCCTTATGCATTTTAAAAACATTTTAAAAGGGAGAAAAAACAAATATCCTTGGATAGGTTTATGTTGAAATGGCCAGCTAATAAAAGTGAAGAGAGCATTCCCAAAAAGGCAAAATTTAGTGACAACAAAAATTAATTTAGGTGAAAATGAAGTTTTAAAAATCACAAACAAAAATTTAAACATTTTTTTAATAAAAATAAAAAATTATATTATTAAAAAATTATAAAATTATTGTTAAAAAATTATAAAATTTAAAAAAATTAAAAAAAAATTAGTTACAGTAATGGATAAAATGTAAATGTTCTAAAAAATTTTAAAATTAAGTGATAAAGTTAATCATCAGTATTGTAGACAAGGCTAGCTGTTGCTAGGCTTACCATTGCTAGGCTAACTGTTGTTGCCCTCTCTCTCTCTCTCCTCCACCAGTTGACCTATGACTCATTTGAACTTCACAGTTTATTTATTTACAGTTTGATTTTTTCTATTTTATTTTATTGTTTGTAAAATACATTTCTTATTTATTTACATTTTTGCTTGTAAGAAACCCACAAATGCAAAAATAGGGGTGAGTTTTAGGAAAATAAGGATAATTTTTGGGGGTCTGGAATGGATCAGATATATATTCCCATTAATTTCAATGGAGAAAATTAAACTGAGATACAAGTCTTTTGAGTTATAAGCTCAGTCTTGGAATTAATTAAACTTGTATCTCAAGGCATTACTGTATATATATATATATATATATATATATATATATATATATATATATATATATAGTTTATGCAAAACTAGGTAATCCGTATGGGTAGACCCAAAGAGGATGATATCCAGAGAGCTCAATGTAAGTTCAGAGCAAATATGTTTGAATAAAAACAGATCACTTTAAGGTTCCATGTAATAAGTTATTTCACCACAACCCTTTTACAGGGCTCTGGATCATAGAAGTCGAACATAACAGACATCAGTGAAATGCATTGTTAAAATGCTTTTTCGCTTTGTTCCATTATCTCCACTTTTATTTCAGATACTATTCTACATGCTGCTAACATGCATATTTACCTACCTACCTATCTATCTATCTTTTTTATTTTAATTAGTATCACCCCAAGCAAGGCAGTACAGCCACTAGCACACAAGGGGTTACATGCTGTGGAGGAATTAGGAACAGAAACATTAGTAATGAGGAGAAAGAGAAAAGAGCAACTTTGCATTTAAATTTTTGCAGATTAAAGTTGCCTGGAAAGCATGGAGCCAGGAGGCAGTTCCACAAGTGAGAAGTGCAAGATAAGAAACTGTTAGCACAGAAGTTATGGCTACATCTAACTAGCTTAGCTGTAAATTGGTGAGATCTCACCACCAGTCTAGCATTGCACTTAAATTCACACAGTTTAGGTACCATAGGGAAGAGCTCATCTGAACAATTAGGATGAAAATATTTATAAAAAAGACACAGAGAGGCAACCTTACAGTGGTGGGCACATGACTGAAACTGAGGCAGGAGATATATTTTTAAAAATTAATTCCATAAGTGAATCAAAACTTGGGTACTATTTAAAAAGAAATTCTTCAAAAAACTTCCAGAAATAGCAGCAAGAAATATACCAATATTTTGATAGAACAGCACAATTTCAAGTTTAAATATATTTTAACTGTAAGATTTATTTGAATGCATTTTGCAATCAGGTGACAGAAAAATCATCTAAATAAAGAAGGATAAAATGGCAATATGCAAACATGAATAATTAGAGGAAAGAACAATTATTACAATACTTTGAATAATCTTAGAATACAGTGAAAATGGAAAATATATTCAACAATATTACAAGAAAAACTATGAGAAGAACCAAAATATATCATATATACTTGTGTATCATGCAAGCTTAGAAATCCTAATTTTGAAGCTAATTTGACTACAGTAAATGGAGATATAGTTTGGTCAACAGTGTAGCCAGAACCAACAGTACATACACTAATTTTATATCTCATGTATGATGCAACCTCCTTAAAATTAGCTTCAAAATTAGGTTTTCAAAGTTCACATGATACATGAGTATATACAGTTTTTGCTATGTATTCAGTAATCATAATGAAAGAAAAAAAAATCTACTCTCTGAGGAAAATGTTTACTTCTAATATGTAGTATGGATTGGTGTCAGATAAGGTAAACCTGTTTCTATGACTTTTTATAATTTACATTATATTTGGAATATTTTCCTTGTTTTTGTTGTTATTATCACAATGTTTCAGCCATTGTGCCCTCAAGCCTTCCTCAGGTTTATATATTGATCTGGGAAACCTAGAGTGAATTCTGAACTGAATTGGCAATGGAACAAGAACAGTCTACCCCTGTAGATTAAATCAAGGGTTCAGTTCAGAATACTCTCTTGGAAGTTTTTGAACTCTGTCGAAACTGGAAAGTGAGGACTCAGTAGTTCCTGTCCAATTATGACAACAGTAGACCATTTTAGACCTGATCTGGCTCTCATAAAAGTAGAGGATAGTGTGAGGAATCAGGTACAGGGAGCTGACCATTTTTCTTGCATCTTTAGTGATGGATCATATGTATGACTTTATTTCTTAGGTTAATAGCTGTGAAGGGCTGTCCAGAACGTGACATGTCATCCACCCCTTTGCCACCACTTCTCAAGCACATTACCAACTGCCTAACTACACACACATGCAGTGAGTGTTGATGAGTGTATTTTTTCTGTATGGAGGAGTTTAATGAAATTCCTCTGCTTTGTATGAAGTTTCATGTCAGATGTCATTTTGTCAAACTGCCATTTTTAAAAAAGCAAATATTATTGGCAAGAAGGTTCAACCTTACTGTTATACCACCAATATCTGTTTCTGACACTGTTGACTAAAATAATAAAATAGGAGATATTACTTCCAAAGTAAACTTCATGTATATAAATACAAACTCTATCAGATTTAATAATGACTATGTTTTCACAAGAAAATTGTTTTAACCAGCCAATCTTAACCAGTTTTAGAAAATACTTATATGATGTGTTTTGTCCTGGAAATCTTCATCAGACTAAAGTGATGTTTACACTGATGTAACTACACATGCACATGAAAGGAAGGGGATGCTAAAATTTTAAATTAATTTTTTTATTAATATGTGTTTGGGTATATAGTCTAGCCAATTTCAAAATTAAATTAAATTTGTGTCCAGGTTCTTACAACATATCACCTTCCTTGGCAGATATTCTATTATCACAATATGGGATATTTAATAACTAAAGTGATAAAAACATAAACAAAAAGAAATGTAATGAAATTGGCTATACGATATACTTTAACATATATTAAAAAAAGAAAATTTAAATCTAAAAGTCTTAGTATACGCTTTCCCTTTGTGCGCATATGTAGTTATATCAATGTAAACATCACTTTACTATGATGACATCTTGGAGGACTTTATCATTAATTTTTTCTAAGATTGTTCTGGTACATAAAAAAATTATATTATATATTTTTCTCTTTTTAATCAATTAAAGCCACTAAGACACAAGCAGTTACTGAGTGTGGAAGAATTAGAAACAGACACATTATTGAGAGAGAACAAAAAGAGTAATCAGGAGGACAATAGATAGTGATTGACATTGAATCTAAATTTTTGCAGATTAAAGTTGGATGGAAAGCATGAAGCCAGAAGGACATTCCACAACTGTGAAGTACAAGAAAATAAACTGTTAGCATAGAATTTATGATTGCATCTAGCCAATTCACCTTTAAATTGATGAGATCTTGATGTTAGTCTATAAAATCCAGGTACCATAGCAAAAAGCTAATCCAAAAAATTACCATGAAAGTATTTATAGAAATGGCGCAGGGAGGCAACTTTATGGTAGCTGGAAAGTGAGTGAAGCTGAGCTGCCAGATTAGAACTGATGATATTGCTGATTCTTGTTTGGATTTTATCAAGGAGCTCAAAGTAAATAGCAGAGGAACTGGGCCATATATGGCAGCAATATTCTAAGCATGGGCAAATGGTTGACATAGATATGCATGATAGATACTGGAGAGAAAAATTGTCTTGCTTGTATGACACAGTGAACCAACTTTCTTAGCAACTGATTTAGCAATGGATTCAATATAGACTTTCCACTTCATGTCAACATATATAAATTTGGTAGATGAAATAAACACTTAAAAAAAATGAAGCATCTACAGGTATCCACTAAAAATGTTGTTTGAAGTAATAAATACATATAATGTATAATTTCCTCTCATATTTATAGGAGCATGGTGGAGTAATGGATTACGGCTTGAATTGAGGAATCGGAGAGCCGAGTCTGATTTCCAATTGAGTTCATTACATTCCCTTACATGCTAATATCCTTGGGAAAAGGATTAATCCATCTCTTCTTCCCCAGTTATGGGTAAATAGTAGGACAGACTGGATTCTATAGCCTTGGGTGGCAACCAGTTTAGGAGAAGGAAAAATGGGTAAAGTGTTTGTTGGTTGATTTGGTTTAGCAGTATGTCAACATTTATGGGTTATTTAATGCCGAAATCTAAATATTTTGAACACAATTTTATTACTTCAACTACTGATAAAATGTATAGGTCATTTTTACTATAACATGGTAACTCTGCTATAAAATGGAAAGGGTGGTCATTTTGCTTTAAAAAAGTATTGCTGGCAAATTTTTTATATAAAAACATATTGCCAGTATTTTTATTATAAAAACATCTATTTTTATACTTTCATAGTGTTTTGTTTTGGGGGTTCACCATTTACACATAGCTGGGACCCTAACAAGTTCTACAAAAGAAAATATTATTGAATATGTATGTATGTATGTATGTATAAGTAGTGAATGTGGTTGTGTTTGTCTCAGTAGTGCAGGCCTTGGAATCAGGAAACAGACCATTTACAAAGAGGAGTCATTTAGTTCTTGTTATACAAGTATGGAAAAGAATGTTCATCAAAATTTTACTTTAATATCTAATTCAAGAGGTTTTCAAAATTGCCACATCTGTGTAAGAGAGTGTAAATCTGTAGCGGGACTAAAAATCCACATCTTTTATTATTTTAACTTGAGTTAACTGATTTCTTGTAATTTAAAAAAAAATTTATGGTCATGTATGTAAGTTTGGGAAAGGATATATTTGAAAAAAATCAAGGACATAAGTTATCATTTTAGCAAGAATCTCTCTCTCTCTCTCACTCAGTTTGCCTGTCTGTTTGTCTGTCTC
The DNA here is from genome assembly GCA_903632075.3 of Acanthosepion pharaonis. NCBI lineage: Eukaryota > Metazoa > Mollusca > Cephalopoda > Sepiida > Sepiidae > Acanthosepion > Acanthosepion pharaonis. Next base: position 922,572 of record CAHIKZ030000807.1, on the reverse strand, counting down.
TCTTTCTATCTCTCTCTCTCTATATATATATATATATATATATATTATACACTGTTACATTAGAACATGTAAGTAATTGCTACAAGATTGTACATTTTGTTTTCGACATTTAAATAAAATGTCTCTTCAGGTAATTAACAATAATTTACCTGAAGAGACGTTTTTACTTAGGTGCTCTAATGTAACAGTGTATAATAAGTATTTATTGCTCTACTCTTGTATTGAGGCTTGTTTTAAATTAATGTTTTGAACATTGTAATTTTATTCTTTGTTCTTTTACATTTGAATATATATATATATATATATATATATATATATATATAAAAAAGGTGCAATCGGTAACTTGTTTACCATTTTATATTTTTAATTTTGTGCATGCATATCATTCTTCATTGTGTTGACTACACAGTATAGTAGTGCCAGGTGGACATTATCTATGAGAAAAAGAGCACTATGATGCAATTCACTCTGCCAGAAAATTGGAAACAGCATGTATTGCATGTCATTCACACTAGAAGCTCCAGTATGAACATTTCACAGTGTTTGGGTGTCAATCTGAAGACAGTGCAGAGAATTTGAAAAGATTTAGATGAGTCTAATGGTGATTACAAAAATACAGCAGCTTGGAAAACTCACTCTGAATATTCTGATAAGAAAAGAACTCCTGAATTTGTTGGTGAGGACCACAAACTCAATACAGAGGCCTACATCAAGTGCCTTGAGGAGGTAGTGCTACTCTGGTTCAAGAGGGTGGCTGCTGGAAGACCCTATGTTTGGCCACAAGTCCCCACATCATTCCACACAAGCAGAAGAACTCCATCATGGCTGTCAGACAATTTCTCCAACCACATCACCACTTATATCTGGCCACCTAACTCCTCAGACTGCAACCCCTTTTCTTTACTATGTGTGGGGCACAGTAGAGCAAGAGACCAACAAAACTCATAGTAATAACAAAGATGAACTGAAGACAAGGATTGTGGCAGCATTCACCAACTTAAACAAGGAAACTGTTCAGAAGAGTTGCAGGAGATTCTGAAGTAATCTGGAGGGTGTGGTTGAAGCCAATGACATTATTATTTAATAAATTTACTGTATACTATTTCAAGATATTTTTGTGAAATTTTGGTAAATATATCTGTTAAAATGAGATGTCAGTATTATTTACATTTTTTTTTTTTTTTTTTTGCATAATTTAGGTGACAATTTATCCATCGCACTATATATATATATATATATATATATGTGTGTGTGTGTGTGTGTGTGTGTGTGTGTGTGTGTGTGTGAAAATTTAAATCTATAAAAGTAAATTTTGAAATTATTTATTATAATATATTTCCAACTATAGTATGTGCAATTTATCATATCAACTTCCAGAGCACAATTCCTTGTTGACTGTGACATCAAGCAAACACACATGCACACAAGTATGTACAGCCAGAATTGACATTTCAATGGAGCTTAATTTGTGGATTATAAAGGACAATATGATACTTAGGCACAAGAGAGAAAGAGAAAGAAGAGAAAGTTGTATAAAAAGCATCTTCTAAATGAGGTGGGAGATATGGGGTATTGGGAGGAGGGGGTTGGAAAAGGAAGGAACAAAGGAAAAACAATAGAAATTGCCTAAGAAGATGTTAGCCAAAAGATTGTTAATGGTGTTGACATTTTCCATAATATTTGGATTAAAAAAGGATTTCATTGAAAATATTTTTGCTCATACATCTAAACATAGGTAAATAGATACATGTTTAAAGGCATATACACATTTGTACACATTTTATAGATGTTTTTACATATATATATATATATATATATATATATATATATATATAAATAAAAAAAGAAAGAACAGTAAGATATATAATCCAGTGTTCTTATAGATATTTTTATTTTTACAAAATAGTGCTCAATGTAAATTTACAGAGCATTAATATTATAAATAAATTGATTTAAAATATGTTTTTTCCGCTACACAGTTCTAACCATGTTTCAAAAATGGAAGGTCCGAATTTAATTTTGTAATTAAATTAAAGACATTAGTTCCATTTCATATATATATATATATATATATATATATATATATATATATATATATATATATTTCCATTTCATATATATATATATATATATATATATATTAATTTGGATCAAATATAGATGAAATAAGTCAAAAATACTTACAGGTAGTCCTGATAAATATTTTGCTATCAATAAACATACATCAAATGCACTTTGTTATATTATCAAGTTTTATAAAAATCATATTTAAAGAATCAAGGATCCGTTTACCTAAAACCACAACCAGTGTAACTTAAATTCTTTCACTCTCACATAAAATAACAAGCAGATAACTACCAGACAGCTAAAAATGCTGACTTAATGCTCAAATATACACATACATACACATTATCAACTAAATCCCACAGAGACCAACTAGAATTGTAATATACAAACATATATGATTTATACACATGAACGCTACTTCACAGGACAGATACTCTTTTCTCCTCCTTATTTCATTTTCTGATGAAGCTTAAATAAAAATGAAACATGTTAAATTTATAAACCTTTCATATATATATATATATATATATATATGTTTTGAACAATAAAAAATATTAAAACATTTAAATTTTCAGACGCACTGGGTTGTATATTAATATTTCTTATTTTTATTATTTCAGTTAGGTTTCTCAACTAGTTTCGACCAGTATGGCCATCATCAGGAGAAAAAAAATTCCCTGCTTTGTTAGTAGCAGTAGACTACAGGTGTGAATGACTGTTTATGAAGAAAGTGAACTTTATGTATATATATATATATATATGTGTGTGTGTGTGTGTGTATTTAGGCAGTAAATTCTCTTTCAGGCATGTATAATTCAATCTCTGATCAGCTGCTTTCACTGGTTCCCAGACTTCATGAATTCAAGCGCCCTACGAGGCTGGCATCCCACTCTCACCCTTTCACTGTAGAAACTTTTAAATGTAGCCATCTCTTCTACTCCAATAGCTTCATATCTCACACCTCTTGCCTGTGGAACACCCTTCCCAATTACTGTTTCCCTGAGAGCTATAATCTCCAACTATTCAAATGTAATGTCAATCGACATCTCCAGTTACCTTGATCTATCCACTATCCTTCTCCTCATCCTTTCTTCTATCACTCCTATCTGCTCCCGCTCCAAATCTTCTGCAACCCCCTGAATCCTAGTGGCTTCCCACCTTGCTTGGGGTGTAATGCTTAGAAAAAAAAAAAAAAAGATACAAAAGTTATGTCTGCTTATTTAGAGCATAATCCTTTCATATTCACGAATATTTTTCCATATACTACAATCAAATAAGGCAAGAAATGCACTGTAACAGTGAGAATCACTTTTATTACCCAAGTATTTTCCATCTTTTTCTGAGATCATCATCAGGGGTGCAACTGGTAAGGAAAATCTATGTATAGTTATCCATTACTGAATTTTTCTTTTACGTTTAAATGCTATGGCTAACAATTATACTTTAGTGTTCATTAAAATGTGAATAGTTATCCATTATGGAATTTTTCACTAAAAATGACAGGCAAGGTACTGTGGTTACTTTTCTTGTTGGCTGCCAGGTCACATAGTTTAATAATTATGTATTTGGGCAGAAATCCCTCTTTTATACCAGTTGAGGTGGTGGCTGTTTCCATTCAAGCCAAGTTGACTCAGAAGTGACTGAGCAAGAATTTCAAGATCAAGTAAGCTCTTAGTTCTGATTTGAATCCCTTTTGACGACAGTACAATAACACCAAGGACACTGGATGCTGCCATTCTGAATGAGAACCACTTCATCACTTTCAAGATAAGAAAATTGAACATAGCTGTGCTATGGGTAGTTTTGCACAATATTACAAACTGCTGCAAAACCAAAGCATAAATTTGAGTCATGTTCTTAGCCTTGTCAGATGGTGACTTCAATATGGATGCCTTGCATGGTACCAAACCCATCAGACTTATCTAAACTAAACTGTTAGCTATATATAACCACTTTCTCATATCAATGGTTACAAATGACTTTTAGCAAGTGAAGCATGTAGGTCATAGTGAGGACCATCCTTCTTCAAATCTCATTGATTGGCACTGCAGAATCACAAACTATATCAAATAATAAAAACCACATCACTTGATGTAAGATAATAATTTAAATAGATTTATTGAACATCTGACCCTGACAAGTAATTTGACAAAAACTCTGGAGTTGGTCAAGAAGATAAATCCATTGAACTTTATTGATTTCCTCAATATATTCATACATATTATTTTATATAATTTATTTTAACAGTGTATGGATTGTTATAAATAAGAACGGAGTGTTGTGAACATAAAGTCTTATATAAAGTAAATATGAAATATTTATATATATGAAAGTTTGTAATAAAAGATTTCTATTGACATTATTTATGGGACAATAGCCTAGTCAGTTAAAGCAATGGTTTGTGAATTTGGTGACATAGTTACTGTGAGTTCAATCTCTGGTTTGGGCAATGTGTACTTGGACTCACTGGGCGAGCAATAACTGAGCAGTACCAAAAATAAGAACTAGACGAGATATCCTTAAACATGGGCAGTAGAACAAGAACAGTCTACCATTAATAAAGGTTTCATTCAGTTTGGAATTCTCTATAGGTTATCTGGATTCATATACAGCAGATGAAGGACAGGAAATTATGGAGAGCCATAATTAGCAATGCCCTAAAGGGACATGGCATATAGAAGAAGTTGGATTTAAGATAACATTTTAAATGATAATCATCATTTATTTGACCAATAAAATGTTTATATAAATTCTGTCCACACTATCCTCATTAAAGCCACATTTATTTGGAAAAGGTCAAAGGTAGATTTCATCAAAAGGACATGAAATATCAGTTTTAATGCAAATGGTGGATTATGAGTTAATAAATGTTTGTTTGTTTAAATTCTGAAATCATCTCTTTTTTTCTAAACCTAATTAATTTTATTCATTTTTTTAATCATTTCACCCCAAATAAGGCAACAGAGACACTAACATGCAGAGGGTTACTGAGTGTGAAAAAATATAAGAAAAACATTATTAATTAGCGAGAACAATAAAAGTACGGAATTTAAGAGGGCAAAAGATAATAAGTGACATTGCATTTAAATTTTTGAAGATCAAATCTGACTGAAAACCAAGACAGAAGAGAGTTCCACAAGTGAGAAAAGAAACTGTTAGCTAATGGTTTACATCTAGCCATTTCAAATGTGAAATTATGATATTTTGCCGCCAATCTATTAATAGAGTTGGATTTAAGATAACATTTTGAATGATAATAATTTATTTCACCAATAAAGTGTTAATATAAATTGAGGAATGTTCATCATACCATGAAAGTAGCATAGTGCTCAGCCAGCATCTCTTTAGTTTATTGAACAGGAATAGAAGTTTATTCCTTATTTCTTGTTTAGGATATGGTTTACCAGTTCTTTCTTCTTCCATAGCCTTTGTTATATACTGTATCTATGAACACTAATTTCCCAATCCTCATAAATATGTTGGACACTATTGTTTGGGGGTAATATGCTGCCTAAGTTGTCCACCACTAGCAGTGGTTTACCTACTTCACACTGCTGGCGAGTATTGTATTTTGTTGATTACCATTTCATTTCCAACCTCTGTTTTCAGTTATTTCTCATTCAGTAACCCTTTCTAGGTTACAACAGCCTTAATGATTTAACTATCTTAACTTTTTGGTGATCTGACTGATCAGTGGCTGTGACATTTCATTATAAGGGTGTCAGGTTGGTAGTTCTGTTTGCCCTGACTGGTAGAAAGGAGTGAATGTTTTGTTTTGTTTTTTTTCCATTGCTACCTATTTCTCTTCATGATACTAAATTACAGAAAAAACTTATTCAAAGAAAAATTTTCTACTTTTAGTCATGTATTTTTTTTTTGGAGGGGGGGAGGTGAATACACAGAATCAAACATAATTTTGATTATATTAACAATTAAAGCAACTGTGGTACTAAAATAAGCACATCCCATCTCCCCTTTAACTTGTAACCATCCATCACAATAAACGTTTTTCATCACTAAAGCTGAATGTTTCTAATAAAGCTTAATAAGCTTTTACTTAGAGTTGTTACTATATTACAGCAACTGATTATCAAGTACAGTGTAAACCGGATATAAGAGAAACCCGGATATAAGAGACGTCTTCTCCGGTCCCGACAACTCTCTTATATCCGGGTTACACTGTAAAATACTGTCAATTAATGTTTTGGTCATCTGACCTTGATTCAAAGGATCTTTCAGTTAATTCACCCCAACAATAAAAATAATTTATAATTACTAAAATTCACACCAAATTCTCCCAGAGCAAGGTCCTTCCATTGCACTCTGGTTAGTTTGACCTTTGCGATCGCCCCAAATGTGGGCAACTCGGGTGCGCTATTTCTAAGTCTGGGGTCAGCATTCGCGCTCACACCGTTAAACAAGCCAAAAACAGATTTTTTTTTTTTTAAATTGTAAAAAATTCTTTGTAAGTACCTGGAATATCATCCGCACTTACAAAATGTGAATAACTCCCTGATTTTTGGTAATTTTTCATTTTCAGTGTTGGAGTTGTTGTGAGGCAAGCTAAAAAAATTTTGATTTAAAATTTATAATCTCAAAAGAGTGCCAAAAATTTAATAAAAAAACAAACTTTGATTAAAAATTTATAATTTCTTGGGGTGAATTAATTTTTGCGATAAGTAACTTTACAATACATTATTTGAGGTGAATTAAGAGAAAAGATCCATGATTCAAAAGTAGACTCTTGTTTGGTTGATAAGATTTATTTCACTTTTGATTGAGAAAATTAAATGTTTAGTTTGTGCCATCTCATCTTTTGTCTGGTTGTTGTAAAGTTCAAGTAAAAAAAATAAGAAAGCAAAAGAAAAAAATATAAAACTTAAAACTAAGGTTGTTTTTATTTTTCCTCATTAAGTAAACTTAATTTACATTATACAATCAAAGTTTCTTCGTCATCTGTTTTTACGCGTAGACACTGTCATGGGAATTTTTCTGTCTGCTGATAGTTTCAGTTGAGAGACAACTGAAAGTCCCCGTTGTCTGCTTGTCCCAGAGGGAAAACAGAACTTAGCAGCCCGACGTATGACAGTAGCAACGAAAGAGGAAAGAAAAATAAAAGTGAAAAAAAAAAAAAAAAAAAAAAGCGATGGCCGCTTTATGTTCAGCATCGTATTTTTGTTGAAACATTTAGAGATTTTGCTTCAATCCAACATGAGTAACTTCCCTTTGATTGGAAATAGAGAATTAAAAATTCGGATGTTTTTCATCAAAGAAAGTTATTCTTATTCTTCGTATATTTTAATTTTTCATTATCACAATTCAGTTAATTTTTATTGTTCTTTCTTCTTTCTTTTTTAAAAAAGAAATATATTTATTTTTATTTGTCAATGTTATACTTTAACTTTAGCGTTTTTCTTACTATAATTTTTTATGCTGTCATTTTCATTAGAATTATCAGTTGTTAATTATTTTCAGATTCACTTTATTAATAAATATTATCGCAGTAGCATAGGGTGACACAAGTCTAAATAAGAGAAAAAAAAATGTTCTATTCTTTCAAGTGGAGTGAACTTAGTTTTTATGTGGGCATAAACACTGACCCCCAACTACTATTGACAAATACACATATCAAACTCACTAAGCAGGTGACATATCGCTAAACAGTAGTTTTAATTTCAATTCTGATGTTTAAGTGAATAATTATAATTTTCCTTAAGAAGGAATCATACTTCTAAAGGCAGACTTAAACAGAATTCAAACAGACTCAAGAATTTTCTTTAAAAAGATTTACCTGCTTTTACTTACAAAGCCAAATAATATCAGTATTTATTTGTAAATCATTTCCAAAATGAATTAAAATTAAACCTAAAAAGTAAACTTTAAATTTCTAAAGATATATATATATATATATATATATATATATATATATATGCATACACACACACACACATATATATAAGGAATATACAAAATCCCATATAAGGGAAGGAATATACAAATCATATATATATGCGTGTGTGTGTGTATTTGGGCAACATGTTTTCATTCAAACAGGTTTGGTTAAATAATTTAGACATATTATGTCTATTTATTTTGGTTTCAATCCTTTCAAGTCTACATATTAATTTCTTAATAGATGTGTAAACCTGATTAACAAATATACATATATATATATATATATATATATATATCACTTCTATGTAACACATTTTGTCTATCTATTTCTCTCTCTCACTCTCTCTCTCTCTCTCTCTATATATATATATATATATATATATATATATATAAACGTGGCCTAAATTTAAGCATAAAATTTCTAAAATCCTTTCAACTACTTCAAAAATTATTGTATTTATTCTGAATATTGTATGATTCATTTGCTTAAACAAATATATTTTTAATGTTCATATCACGGAAACTTACCAATTTATTATTTGTCTCTGATAAATTAGAACAGCAATTCATGTTAGATTTAAATTAGAGTACCAATTTCATGATAGATTTTCTGGCTATAAAAGCAAGAAGTTTTTTTAAAATAATACCAAAATGCTTATTTTATTAAAAAAGATAAAATATCAATCAAGGCATGCATGATTTTTATTTCAAAATGCATAAAAATTTTGAGAAATTAATTATAAGTTTTAATAATTTCATATTGTATGTTAATTATATACAAGATAGAAAATAGTCACTTTTTGAAATTATCTCATTTAGTATCTGATTACAGAATATAGTATTTAGTCTTTAGACAGTCTTACTGCAAACTAGTTTAATCTGCTTAGCAAAAGTGAATGTCAAGTTATAGATTTAACATACTGCACGGAAGAACTCAAGTGGAATATATGATCCATTGCTGTAGATACTGGTAAAATAGTTGACTTGTTCATTTGCTCCAAGTAGTACCTGACTTCAGCCATTTTACAAGAGTCAAATTAAACCAAAAATGGAGTATTGCTGTCATATCTGGGCTGGAGAACATTCCATACTTGATAGTTCAAAATCATTTATGTGGTCATGTGGAGGAAGATTTATTCTCCACTCTGCAGTCTCTTTCTCACAGACAACATTGCAAAACTAGTGCTACTCTGTTGCTATTAACATGGCAAATGTTCAGATGAGCTCCATCCTTTACTTTCACCATTTCAGATCTCTACTGCTAGGACATGCCATGCTGCGTTAGCATTGAATGACCCTAATTTCCTCCCTTTCCCAAATGTAAAAAGTAAGTTCTGCTCAGACAGCTTTTTCTCATTGAACTTTGTGGAACAGACTCCTACAGGAATGCTTCCTTGATCACTACAACCCTAAACGCTTCAAGTCAAAAGTCAATCATTCTCATAATCTTCACTTTCTACCAACTGCTATTTCATTCATACATCCCATTCATCAAAACCATTTTAGCAGTAACCCCCTACGTAGAGTGGCTCACGAGCCTTGCATTGTATATACAGACAAACCCCTCACTTACGGACACCCCCATCACTGGGCTGCAGATGCAATGGACAAAATCTGCAGGCAAAATAAAAAAAATCTACAGGAAAAAAAAATCTGCGAATCCTCAGCAATGTATTTAAAAATTAGTAGACTTAGCAGAATGAGATGTATTATTTCTTAAAGTGACTGCTTGGCAGAAGTGGCGGGCTTTTCAATTGAAAACAGTGATGGGTTTTCACTGTACAGCATATAAAGTATGATACATTAGTGCATGCATGATAAAGTAGCTGTGAGAAATATATTTTTGTTGTTTTGATTAATATAGCTATATTAAGTATCTATTTATTTGTGAGGCATGGTATATCACATTGAATCTGTACTGATTTGATCATTTCTACTTGAATTTCTGGGATGAGGAGTTATCATTACTTACAGTTGGACTAATGTCTTCATCTTTGTTGTTATTATTCTTCCATTGGTATATCACATTGAATCTGTACTGATTTGATCATTTCTACTTGAATTTCTGGGATGAGGAGTTATCATTACTTACAGTTGGACTAATGTCTTCATCTTTGTTGTTATTATTCTTCCATTGGTATATCACATTGAATTTGTACTGATTTGATCATTTCTACTTGAATTTCTGGGATGAGGAGTTATCATTACTTACAGATGGACTAATGTCTTCATCTTTGTTGTTATTATTCTTCCATTGGCATATCACATTGAATTTGTACTGATTTGATCATTTCTACTTGAATTTCTGGGATGAGGAGTTATCATTACTTACATTTGGACTAATGTCTTCATCTTTGTTGTTATTATTCTTCCATTGGCATATCACATTGAATTTGTACTGATTTGATCATTTCTACTTGAATTTCTGGGATGAGGAGTTATCATTACTTACAGATGGACTAATGTCTTCATCTTTGTTGTTATTATTCTTCCATTGGTATATCACATTGAATTTGTACTGATTTGATCATTTCTACTTGAATTTCTGGGATGAGGAGTTATCATTACTTACAGATGGACTAATGTCTTCATCTTTGTTGTTATTATTCTTCCATTGGCATATCACATTGAATTTGTACTGATTTGATCATTTCTACTTGAATTTCTGGGATGAGGAGTTATCATTACTTACATTTGGACTAATGTCTTCATCTTTGTTGTTATTATTCTTCCATTGGCATATCACATTGAATTTGTACTGATTTGATCATTTCTACTTGAATTTCTGGGATGAGGAGTTATCATTACTTACAGATGGACTAATGTCTTCATCTTTGTTGTTATTATTCTTCCATTGGCATATCACATTGAATTTGTACTGATTTGATCATTTCTACTTGAATTTCTGGGATGAGGAGTTATCATTACTTACATTTGGACTAATGTCTTCATCTTTGTTGTTATTATTCTTCCATTGGCATATCACATTGAATCTGTACTGATTTGATCATTTCTACTTGAATTTCTGGGATGAGGAGTTATCATTACTTACAGATGGACTAATGTCTTCATCTTTGTTGTTATTATTCTTCCATTGGTATATCACATTGAATTTGTACTGATTTGATCATTTCTACTTGAATTTCTGGGATGAGGAGTTATCATTACTTACAGATGGACTAATGTCTTCATCTTTGTTGTTATTATTCTTCCATTGGCATATCACATTGAATTTGTACTGATTTGATCATTTCTACTTGAATTTCTGGGATGAGGAGTTATCATTACTTACATTTGGACTAATGTCTTCATCTTTGTTGTTATTATTCTTCCATTGGCATATCACATTGAATTTGTACTGATTTGATCATTTCTACTTGAATTTCTGGGATGAGGAGTTATCATTACTTACAGTTGGACTAATGTCTTAACAAAGATGAAGACATTAGTCCAACTGTAAGTAATGATAACTCCGTTATTATCAGTTGATTTGTATATCACATTGAAACAGAACCATTTTGATAATTTCTGGCTGAATTTCTGGGATGAGGCGTTATCATTATTTACAATTGGACTAATATCCTCATCTTTGCTATTATTATCACAATGTTTTGGCTGCTGGGCTCTCCAGCCCTTTTCATGTCTCTGTCTATCTGGGTAACCCGTCAGGAAATTTCAAACTGAACATTTTATTTAATCTACACAATTAGATCCTTCTCATTCCAGTGTTCATATCTGATATCAACAAATATAAGACTATGAGAAAGAACTAAATACAAAGAAGAAATAAGGAAAGTCAGTAATGGCATAATTGATGAGTACCTTTTCCTCTAAGTTCCTTTTCTTGCACTTCTCACCTGTGGAACTCCATTCTGTTTCCTTGCTTCCCTGTCAACTACAATCTTAAAAAATTTAAATGCAATGTCAATGGCCATCTTTCGTTTGCTTGAATCCTATTCTTTTGTTGTCCTTTTTTTTTTGCTAAAGTTTTCTCAGTCTCTTTCACTCCCAGTAACCCCTGCATCATAGTGGCATTATCTCCTTAGGCTAAAATGACTAAAAAAAATGAAAAAGTAATTTTTATTTTATTTGTCTATGGATTAATTCATAATCAAATCCCAAATTAAGTCACTGATTTCTGCTTGAATTTCTGAAATGAAAAGTTATCATTATTTACATTATTTACACTCTGACCAATATCCTCATCTTTGTTATTATTATCACAACATTTTGGCCCTTGTGCTCTCCAGCTTTCTTCAGGGAATTTCAAACTGAACCCTCGTTCTGTCATCCATGTCTAATTCATTTTTAGTACTGGTCAGTTACTGCCAGTCCTGTTGTCACTGATTCTGTGTCTTTACTATCCAGCCCAGGGATTGAACCTATGCCACCAAATTCACAAACCAATGCTTTAATAATCTCAACCAGTGGTTTTCAACTAGGATCCATGTAACCTTATTAGGGGTCCATTCAAAAAAATATCAAATTGGGAGACCACAGTAATATTTTAGTGGTCCATAGATCACTTTCATTTCAGAACAGTTATTGTAGCTGAGAATTGAAATTTCTACAGTAATCTACGGCATAATAAAATACTAAAAATAGAAAAACAACTCTAAAGCTAGCAGGAAACGAGATCAAGCAATGATAGTTAGTGTCCCTTTTACTCTAACTGATGTTTTTATTGTAAAAGTTGAATAAAAACTGAGAAGGATATATAAAGGGAGGATTATATAATGACTATAATTTATTATATACATTACTTTAAAATATTAATAATAAATAATCTTATTTTTAAATATTAATAAAATAAAATATTAATTTATTAATATAAATTGATTAATATAGTAATGAACTTTACATTGTGAAAAGGAGTGATCTTCGACTATCATTGATGTCGATGGAGCCGAATATAAAAAAACTCGCAGAGCAACATCAACCACAGGGATCTCCTTCAATGAATTTACACTTTATTTTAATTTATTAATTATTCACATACTTTAAAATGATTTATTATGAGTCAATTTACTAGTGTACATAAATGTTCCACAAAATTAGTTGTTAAGTACAAGTTTATTTTCATTAAATTAGTTTTACTTCAAAATAAAGCATATACATTTACTATTTCTATAATACAATTCCTAAACTTATCTATTAGTAAAAATTAAAGTAAGCTTTCTTTTCATCCAATGGTTATGAGAGTCAACAAAAAAAATTAAGAGTAAAAGTGGTCCATGAGTTAAAAATGGTAGAGAACCACTGATTTAGACTTGTCCCATTAGACAATCCTGACCCTAGAATTTGAAAACTTAAATTTCATATTCTTATTGCCTGTTTCTTGCTGCTGCCTTGCTGCAATGCTTGACCACTTCCATCACTGCTTCTTTTTTTATTGTTGCTGCTGAAGCCTTGCTGTCAAGCTTGACTCTCTCCACCTTTATTTTTTTTTATTAGTGGCTCTCATATGGTATTTATTTTTATGCTAGGGCTACTGAGGAGGTATACTAGTCTAGCATATCTGCTGATTCCGTCAGTATTCTTCTCTGTTTAGTATTTTTACTTCATTCCACAGAGGTCAATCATATAAACATTTACCTTTGAGGCCAATGCAGTTTTCCTCACCATAGCAATACTTAATATTACAACTATCTACTTGATGGTTGAAATAATTTTTATATGTCTCATATGTTACCGGTAGTTGTTATTCATAAAAGTCTTATAAAATGAAAAAAGTTTAATTGGTTTTTGAACCTAAACTATTCCTTTAATATTCTGAGTGTTGCATTTTTGGTAATAAAACAGAACTAACTTCTTTAGCCATTTATATCTAGCTGGATGTATTTTTCTGATTTTATTAATACTAATCACTGCATAATGTAACATAATGTTTCAGAGTGTTCATTAATGCTTCAATAATGAATGAGCAACATTTTCTAAACTCTATAAAAATAACAATGACTAGAAAAGTAATTTTTATTTTATTTATCTATGGATTAATTTATCATCAAATCCCAAATTAAGCCTCTGATTTCTGCTTGAATTTCTGAAATGAGAAGTTATTATTTGCATTATTTACATTCTGACTAATATCCTCATCTTTGTTGTTATTATCACAAAACTTTGGCCATTTTGCTTAGGTTTGTCAGATGTTAGAAAGACAAAAACCAATCTATAAACTTGTTTATCAACATTGAACTGCTGTTTAATTTTTCTCTTATTCTCAATGTGGGTGACGAGTGTCTTTTGCTTCAAATGCACCATCTTGGACAGAACAGTCAAAGTGTCAGATTCTCACCTTTCTTTCCAGCTTTGGAAGAATTCTCTAGAGATTAAGGGAAATGACATGTAGACCAATCTACAAAAAAAAATAGTCTTTCCCAATCATTTAAAGCTGCCACAATTCTCAAGAAGATGATGGAAGTAGGAGTCTGCTAGCAGCATCAGGAATCTTACAAAATGGATAGAGAATCAATATACTGATGCCTTTTTTTTTCTTTTCTGTCTGCTAGAAAATTCATGAAAGTTTGTATCAAAAGAGACTGCCATGAAAAGAGTTTATGGCTTGGTTCTACATTGGCAAAGTAGCTTTTAGCCAATGGTTTTTGCATTTACAAGCAAGTCACTGTTACTTATAAGTTTGCATTATAAGAGGAATTTGCATGTCAAATAATGATTAACTGTAATAGAATTTGAGATATTTACAAGAAAAAAGTAACATTAAATATTAACAATAAGACTAACTGAAAAAATATTTTTAAAATAAATTATATGTCAGCTGCTAAGAAAGTTGGTTCACTGTGTCATGCGAGACAATTTTCTCTCTAGAATCTATCATACATATCTATAAGTCTGCCATTCACCCATTCTTAGAATATTGCTGACACATATGGTCCAGTGCCTCTACTAATTAACTTCAGCTCCTTGATAAAATCCAAAGAAGAATCAGCAATATTATCAGTCTTTCTTGATCTGGTGGCTTGGTTTCAGTCACTTTCCCATTCTGCATTTTCTATATATACTTTCATGGTAATTCTTCGGATGAGCTCTTTGCTATGTTACTTACACTTTTTGAGTTTAAGCACAGTACTAGACTGGCATCAAGATCTCATCAATTTACAGTTGAGCTGGCTAGATATAGTCATGAGTTGTATGTTAAAATTTTTTTCTTGTACTTCTAGCTTGTGGAACTTTTTTCCGGATCTATGCTTTCCAGCCAACTTTAATTTGCAAAAATTTAAATGCAATGTCAATCACTATCTACTGTTCTCCTGATCACACTTTTATCTTCTCGCTCATTATTAATGTTTTTGTTCTTAATTCTTCCACACCCATGTAACCTTTTGTGTCAGTGGCTTTACTACTTGGCATGGGGTGAAACCAACTGAAAAAAAAATAATAGAAATTGCAAAAATAATCTCATTATTGAAAGCAGTTTTAGAAATAGTATTATTTAGTATGTGTATGTGTTGGTTGGTTGGTATGGTTAACAGCATATCAGCTCCTTATGGATCATTTAATGATGAAACTTAATTTTATTGGGAGCTTTGGTAATTTTCTTTTTTACTATTAAAATCTATTGCTGATATTTTTACTATCATAGTGTTTCAATCTCAGCTTGGAGGGTTCACTATTTGTGCCATAGCTGGGATCCTAACAGGTGCTACCAACCCAAGTCAGGGTGAATCTGGGCACAACAGCAATTAAGAGGTGGTTCCATGCTACACAAAACCCCCAATCAGATGCCTTGCTGTTGAGTGTAGTTAATCATCATACTCAGGACGGATTTGTGTGTATGCTTAGGCATATATGAGTGGGCACATATACATATAAGAAATAGTTGTATGTATGTATATATGTGTAAAAGTATGCATAAAAAAGTCACTAAAATGTGTATATGTAGGTGTGCGTATACAGTGATATATATGAGTGCACATGTATATGCATACATGTACGGACAAGTATACAAGAAAGATCTTATACATGTATATGCTTTGATAGGTGTGTATGTGTATATATGCATATGCAAATATATATATATATATATATAATATAAAAAAAGCCTCTATATTTAGCAGACTGATTTAGAATATAAGAACATCAAATGATATAGATAGAACAAAAAAACAAGTGGACAGACACTCTATTGTGTCTTGGGCATTGGAGTTGTTAAGGCGATCTAATTTAATTGATTGATGGTTCCTGTTTATTATCAGTGATCACAAGGTATTATTCCTCACATAAAGTTTTTCTTTCATTCTAATTTGAGGGAGTCAAAGAGAACAGATGCACTCAGCCACTTTGTCTCATCATCTTCACTTTTGTTTCAGATATTATTATACATCCCACAAACTATTACTATACATTCTACAAACTATAATTATACATTCTACAAACCATTATTATACACTCTACAAACCATTATTATACACTCTACAAACCATTATTATACATCCTACAAATTATTACTATTATACATTTTACAAACTATTATTATACATCCTACAAATTATTATTATACATCCCACAAACTATTACTATACATTCTACAAATTATCATTATACATTCTACAAACCATTATTATACACTCCACAAACTATTATTATACATTCTACAAATTATTACTATTATAAATTTTAAAAACTATTATTTTACATCCTACAAACTATTATTATACATCCTACAAATTATTATTATACATCCCACAAACTATTACTGTACATTCTACAAATTATTATTATACATTCTACAAACCATTATTATACACTCTACAAACTATTATTATACATTCTACAAATTATTATTATACATCCTACAAATTATTATTATTCATCCCACAAACTATTACTATACATTCTACAAACTATAATTATACATTCTATAAATTATTATTATACATTCTACAAACCATTATTATACACTCTACAAACTATTATTATACATCCTACAAACTATTATTATACATCCCACAAACTATTACTATACATTATACAAATTATTATCATACATTCTACAAACCATTATTATTCACTCTACAAACTATTATTATACATCCTACAAATTATTATTATTATACATTTTACAAACTATTATTATACATCCTACAAATTATTATTATTATACATTTTACAAACTATTATTATACATCCTACAAACTATTATTATACATCCTACAAACTATTATTATACATCCTACAAACACACAAATATTATGATCTAATTTAGATATATTTTATGCCTAAAAATTTCGAAAATAATTTTATGTAACTCTTTTATACTGATATGGAAATACTGTAAACAATAAGAACACTGATAAGCGTAATACTGATAATAATGAAAAACAGTAAGTTTTAATAACCACAAAAACAGTAAGAGTCAGTAAAAACATTGCCAAGTTAATAGCCTTGTTTTGAATACTGCTGTCACATATGGTTTGGTACACCTGCTATACCGGGTGTAACAGCAAAATTGTCCAAATCATGTAACACCATAATTATCCATCACACAAAATGTTTAATATCTAAAAAACCACTAAACTAATTGAGTTTTTTTTTCCAGGTTTTCACATAATATGTTTAGCCATCTTGACACTATTTTTCATAAGAATCACTGGAAAACTCTTTTGAGTTATTCAACTAAAAAGAGAGCAGGTTAAAATTGTTTTGTGCCAGACCCACTGTCTTCCCAAATGAGCAATGGTGAGAGGAAAAAGATCATTCAGGCCTTCAGTAATGTTAGCAACATTCATACTCTGGTTTCCATCTTCAAAGTTCATTCAAGAACCATCAACAGAATGGTGAATAAGTTTAAAAAAGGGGGAACAGCAGAGAGTAAAACTCAATCAGGAGGTCAGAACAGGAAGAGGGATCATCATTTCAACTTAGAGCTAAAAAGATCAATTACAAAAGATCCAACTCAATCCATAAGATGTTTGGCATGTGAGAGAGGAGTTTCAGCTAAGACAGTCCAAAGAGCAATGAAAAAAAAAACTGAAAATGAAATCATGTGAAACCTATGAGGCACCTTTTACTCTAAAACAGAAAGTTAGAAGGTTATAGAGGGCGAAAATTATCTTGAATAAGTTGGAAAATCATCCTGAATATTATATATATATATATATATATATATATATATATATATATATATTTGAACTTTATTTCAATCCTACATGAGCTTCCAATCCTTAGCTATGATTAATTAATGATGAACATGTCATTTTCGTTTATGGTTGATTTCATCATGATCCTTCTGTTAAGCTTGGAGAGTAATTATACATTCTTATTGCTCAAAGTAGAGTCCAGTAGTGTTATAAAAACCTTGGGGAATTCCAGTAATATCTCTTTAATCATTTCTAAGATACAACGGGTCAAAGCTTAATCTAACAAATGGACAATTTTGCTGTTGAATGATTTGAACAATTTTGCTGTTACATCCGGTATAGTTAGAGATTCTTGATAAAATCCAAAGAATCTGCAATATTATTGGTCCTAACCTGTCATTTCACCTTCATTCATTTTCCCACTGATGTAATGTAGCTTCTCTGCACCTTTTCTATAATTAGTTTCATAGTAATTGTTCTGATGAACTTTCCAAATGCCTAGACTTTATGAATTTAAACACAGTACTAGATTGGCAGCATGGTATAATCATTTTACAGTTGAATTTGCTAGATGTAGCTATAAGTTCTTCCTTAGCACTTTTGGGAAACTCTCGTTTGGGTCATTGCTTCCCAGTCAACTTTGAACTTCAGAAATTTAAATGCAATGTCAATCATTATCTACTGTCTTATTAATTCTTCTTCTTTTAATTGTTCTCTCTCCTTAATAGTGTTTTTTTTTTCTCATATTCTCTAACTCAAAGTAAACTCTTGGGTCCTAATGGCTTTGTTGCCTTAAAAGAATTCATGATAATGACAAATAATTCCCAAATAGAAATAATAAAATTGTAGCAATAATTAGCAGTTAAAATCCAAGCCCAAATATTGTTAAGTTCTACTCTGAAATTTCTTTTAAAAGTAACATTAAGAAATTAAACAAAAAACATTATTTGCAGTTGTAGATTACAATTTCCTCAACTGTTTGGAGGAATGTGATAAATTTGAAAATTGAAGATTCAAGGGAGATCACTTTGTTTAGACATTTAAATTCTTCCGCATGAGTTGTCAGAATTTTCACAGCATCATATGAACATTTTAATTTTGAACCTTTCATCTTAGTAATTAAATATATTAATTAAGCTCAATGGTAATTAAGCCCTTTGGTAATTAATTCTCGAACCTTCATAGATATCTATCCTCTCTTTCTTTCTCTTTCTCTACACACAGCAAGAGGAAATAAACAGTTTAAAAAATGATCTCATTAAGCAGAAAGAAATTTTTTAAAACCTTTACAATCAAGATGTTAAACATTTGGATAAGAAGCTTACTAATTTAGAATCAGCACTTTAATATAGTCTTGTATTTTATTTAAATATATAAAATGACTATTTCAATAATCTATTCACATTTCTACCATGATTTTCCTATTTGGTTAGTTTTATTTAGCGGCATATCAACACCTATATGGGTTATTTAATGTCGAAATCTAAATAATCTGAACACAATTTTATGGATTGGACTAAATATATTTTGAATGCATTTGTATACTTTCAACTATAGATACAATGTATTGCTGCTTATTTTGCTTTAAAAATGTATTGTTGGTCATTTTATTGTTGGTCCTGGGTCATGTTGGACCTGGGTAAACACAACAATTAAGAGGTGGTTCCACACTCCTCAAAACCACCAATCTCCCAATCTGAGGCCTTGCTTCCAGATGTAGTTTATCATCGTACCAAGGAATTCCTATTTGGACAATAGAATATTTATCTCTGTTTTGTATATACAGTAAAATAATCAGCTGTTAGACTTAACAATTAATTATTAATTTATCTAAAAATGAAGGTGAATGCAAAAATTTTAAATATCATAGTTAAAATGGTATTCAATGAATTCTAAAATCTAACCATTTTCAGGATCACTATTTTACATGGAATTATTAAACAGCACATTGTTTTTATCCATTATGACAATAATTTTCAGTAACAAATTTCCTTACACCAGAATAAATGAAAC
>CAHIKZ030000807.1:890000-897500 GCA_903632075.3 Acanthosepion pharaonis | reverse complement strand
ACTGTTCAGTCATTGCTTGGTCTGTTTTACTAATTCCATGCTACACAACCTGGGGATTGAACTTAGAATTATGTTTAGATGCTTTGTACAACTTTTGAAAAAAATCTTAACAGATGTATCTTGTCAATCATTTTTAATGAAACACGTATATGTAAAAAATTTCAGATATAAGTAAAAAAATATATGTAAAAAGACATGAATATATGAATAAAGACAAAAGGAAAACTTATCTTTACTTACATGTATCGTCCTTCAATGGGCATAGACAGAAAATTCTTGGGATTGCCACTATTAAATCTTACAAAAATATAAATCTACACCCAAGATTTTTTAAAATATCTCCTTTCCTAGAAGACATACTCCTTTCCCAAGCCAACATACATGATCATAAAAAATTTAAAAATTAAAATAAAATGGTTAAATTCAGAACCTTCTATTATTTAAGATAAATAAATAATGTAAATTAACTTCTCAAACTAAAATAAAATATTAATTAGATAAAAACAAAAATTCCATAATAATGACATTTACTCACTTTTGTTTATTAGGCATTAAATTACATCATTTAGTATCCTCCATAGATTTTTTTTTTTATTTATAAGCATTCTTAAATTAAAACATTTTGAAAAACTATCGACATTTTTAGACTTGTTTTATAAATACTTGTTGCAAAATAAAATTCTTCACATTTGCCTTGATAAAGTCCATCAGAGGATGAAACACATCATCAAGGATAAGCTTTCCTTTCATATATATATATATATATATATATATATATATATATATATATATATACGCACAAAGTCTAATCAAAAAGTATCAGGACTGTTTCTGTGTTAACAGAGCTAAAGCTACATAGACACAATATAAAATCATGCATAAAAGCAAGCAGTGACTTTTAATGTCAATATCTTCAGTTGAAAATTTATAAGTTTATATAACTCATATACATGGAAGAACTCATATTTAAATTTATAACATATATCATATATCTGGCTACATACAAAAGTTATATTAAACAATGTCTATACCTATATTAATAGTTACCTTGATAAAGTTAGATTTTGAATGCTATTATAATCAAGGTAAGCAGTCCATCTAAATCCCATACTAACTGGTGCAATATAATTCCTACATACATAGCAGCAATCAGTGCATTTGTCTACTAGCAAACTTACTATCAAATTGTTACATGTCCCTCTCTTTCTCTAGATTTTCCCTCCTTTTGCTTTCTCTGAATGTATCTATACGTGCAGATGTACAGATCAACTTAAGTACAATAATCAGCCTATATTTCTATCTCTTATAGTGTGCTTTCTATGTGCATTGGTAGCAAGTCTATCTGTAGTCCAACCAGCTAATGGCTTGGCTTCAAATGATGAACATCATGCAAGTCATGCTTCCTGTACATTTATAAATAGTCACTATACAGTCTTAGTATCTCCCAGTCAGTAAGCCCAGTTACTTTTAAAATAGACCAACTTTAAGTCGTCTGTCTATTCACTTGCCACAGCTGGGTAAAATTTATTTTATTTACTAAGCTTGTTCATATATATCTAGCTGTCTGTTTATATCTATCAATCTATTTATTTCTATCTGTCTATTTACATCTATCTATCTGTCTATATCTACATATATGTTTATGCATATCTATCTATCTATCTATCTATCTATATATCTAAACATGTTCTATTAAATAGTATGGCCAGGGAATATGTTAAGTCTTTTGTTAAGCTTCTCCTTTTAACTGTTATCAGTTAGCAGTGAACATCATTTTTGTATCCTGAAAGCCTATTTTTTACCCATTGGTGGGTATATTTAATTTATTATTAATTTATATATATATCCCCTAAGTGGACAGACATGTCCGCTTATAAAACTCAGAAGTCAGGATGCTGAAGGTAACATCCTTCAGCTAAGTGACAAACTTTTGCTTATATTAATTCTAATATATATATATATATATATATATATATATATATATATATATATATGTAAAAGAAATGTGGACACTGATGTTATTTTTTAATATTTACACAAACACTATCCCAAATATTGAGCACTTTTACCATAATATAGTATAACATAGTACTATATATTATCACACGCACACACATATATATATATATATAAAAGTGAAATATGTTAGATTGATATACATTTCCTATTTGTTCTTTTATTCTATCATCCTGTTGGATTCCAGTCCATATTTAATCTAAATTTGTTTTTTAACTTACACACACACACACACATATATATATATATATAAGTTAAAAAGCAAATTTAGATTAAATATGAATATATATACAAAGAAAGATTGCTCACATATGCTTCTTATAATATATAGATATAGTAGGCCAATGAAAAAATCAAAAGTAAGAAAGAAATTAAAAAACAGCAAAAATAATATTTTATAATAAAACTAATAATATTTATTAATTATTATTATTTTAGTGTGTTCAAAAATTCCAATTTTAACATCTTCTCTCATTCATGCTTCCAATTGGTCTTTATATATATATATATATATATATATATATATATATATAAAATTATAATATATCACACATATAGTGCTGGTGTTAATTAAAGAGTGATCATTGTAATATAACAGAGCTATTAAGTTTATATTAATAAATATACATATTATTTCTCACCACTAGCACAACTCAGTCTTCAGGTGCTGAATATGAACTAACCATTAAAGAATTTGAATTATATCTGATTATCACAATGTTGGCATAGTTGTATATTGCACAGGGATTACAGTTTTTTAATTTTAAAATTATATATTGCAATTAAAATAAGCAGGATTTATATTTGTATGTAAAAAAAGAAAATTAAAATATTGTATTTTTGAATGGTGAATTTTTATTTTCATTTTTAAAAAATTTTAATTAAAGGGAGATTACTTGTTCTTATTTAAACAAAAATGTAAATTCATATATTTAAATTCAAATTAAATAAATGGTAATTTACATAAAAAATAAAAAAATAATCTGGATAAACGTATTTAAGCAGATATTTATCTTTATGCCTGCATGTGACCATCATTTCATTTCTCTTGTTTAATAAGCTAGGGTTACTTAAGTGTTTTAAGATAATGAGTTTGTATTTTTTTATATTAAAAAACTGAAACCAACCCTTAATAAAATTACTTAAGAATACTGAAGAAATGTTTTAAAATGTTTACAGTATATAGTTTAAAATATCTAAAACTAATAGTTTTAATATTTTTTCTTTTGTAAAAATATTTAAACATTGCAGTAACTTAGTTAGCTCCCTTGACGTATTTACACGTGCCTACATGATTAAATTTAAAAATGGTGCAGTACATAACCTTAGTATTTTCATTTCACACATAAAATCTGAATTTTCAGATGAATACAACAATTTTGTCTTAGAAAAATTGTGAACACAATAATTTTTTTGTCTTAGGAAAAACAAATCCCTGATGACAACATTGTGCTAATGTCAAAAGTACTCGGAATAAAATGAATATGCATCAACATGTTAATTTTCTTTCTTTCTTTAATATAGATAGTTAGAAACTTGTCTGAAATTATGAGAGGATCCTATTAAAATAAGTAGACAAAACTTGTCTAAATCATTTAATGAGACATATCTTTATATATATATATATATATATATATATATATATATATATATATATATATAAAAATATATATATATATATATATATATATATAATTATTTATTTAAAAATATGATTCCAACTCGCGACATAAGAGGTCTCATGTTTCAAAACAAGAGCCAAAAACTTCAATATAATTATTTGAATTAAATTGAGTTAAAGTAAGCTCTGTTCCATCTTCAAGCGAAATTTTTTTTTGGAATAATGTATTTCTGAAATTTACGTGTTTTAATAATTGAAATCAAAATTTCCATGGTAACAGCTAGGGTGAATTGTTTAAATTGGGTAGGCGTGTGTTGGGTGTTAATAATAAGTATCAGTATAGAGTTACTTTCATAGATAGGTAAGGTGGGGGTGTCTAAATTTGAAACGAAAGATGTTTTAGCCTAGTCTGGTTTACCTGTCTATGGAGATTTATTTATTTTTTTATTTTATTTCTTTATGAAAGGGATTTGTGCATATAAAAAAAAACTGCCATAACATTTGTTTTTTGACGACTTCATAAAGGGTTATCTTTTTTGTAGGGTATTTAAACTATTTATTTGGGCTATGGATTATAAAAGTTATTATATTGTATGCTTGTTTTTAGCTAATTATTCAAACCATGAATTTGATGATGTCAACAAAAAACTGTTAACTCATGTCTATTGTTTAATAGATTATAATTATTTAGAAGCTTAATAATGTGCAATTTCTCATGGAGGCACAAAGGGCATGGGTCATCCCAAGTTTTACAAGTTCTAGTCCTGTTTATAATTTTCCATTTTACTTTAGGTGTCCTATTTATTTCCTTCAAATGCCAAAATATTTAGATAGGGAAGTCTGATTTCTATATATATATATATATATATAGAAAGAGAGAGAGAGTCATATGCATAAAAGATAAACTAAGTGAAAGACAATGCATGAAACATTTATACATATGGCGCCTACCTACCAATATCTTCATGGAATACATTGATAACAAGTTAAATTTGACTATGATTTGTTTAGACCCAAAATTTAGAATAACAATGCAATATGTAGATTAATATATTTTTTCAGTTAATGATAATGTTACCAAACTTATCAGAAGATACGAAAAAATTTTACATAAAATAAATAGACAACACTTGTCTATATTATTTAATGAAACGTGTATAAATAATATATAGATATATATTTGTGTATATCTCTGAGATGAGGTATTATGATTATTTACATTATTTGGACTGTTATCCTCATCTTCATTGTCATATTCACAACATTTTGGCTGTTGTATGCTCCTGCCTTCTTCAGATAATTGGAATTTTGAACTGAACCCTTTATTTCAGCTTCTGGATGTTTCAATTATTTCCCTTTAACTCAATTCACCACTGCTGTAGCCTGATATTGAACTTATAACTCTGAGACATCTGGAAGAGGCATGGCATGTAGAACTAGAACACTCTACCCAGGTAGTTGAAATAAAGGGTTTGGTTCAAAATTCCAATAACCTGAAGAACACCGGATATATATATATATATATATATATATATATATATATATATATATATATATATCACTATTCATGTCTCATTGTGTCTTCCTCCCAGTCTCTTTAATAAAAGTTTGTTTGGTTATAATAATTATAATAATGGGTGTTAGTATAAATGTGAACTGAAAAAAATGTGACATCCAATTAATTCAATATAGACATCTATTCTTAATATATGGTCATCAGTTTATCTATCTATGATATAATATATACATTTATTATATAGTCCTTTATTAGTGATATAATATAGAAATGTATTTTTATCACTAAAAGTGATAGAATATAACAATCTATTTTTAAAATATAGTTATCTATCTATCTATCAGTGATATAATATAGAAATGTATTTTTAATATATGGTCATCTATGTATTTACTAGTGGTATAATATAGAAATATATTTTTAATATATGGTCATCTATCAGTGGTATAATATAGAAATGTATTTTTAATATATGGTCATCTATCTACCTGTGATATAATATAAACATTTATTATATGGTCATCTATCTGTCACTAATATAATATAAACATGTAATTTTAATATATTGTCATCTGTCTGTCTATCTATCTATATAAAAGGGATATAATATAAACATGTATGTTGCATATGTGGCTATCTATCTAAAAGTGATATAACATAAACATATATGTTTAATATATAGCTATCAGTCTACTTATCTATCTATCTGAAAGTGATATGTTTAATTTTAATATATTGTCATCTGTCTATCTAAAAGTGATAAAATATGAGCATGTATTTTTTAATTTGTGACTATCTAAAAGTGTTATAATATAAAGATGTATGTTTTATGTGCCTGTCTCTATGTCTATGAGTGATATTATAAACATGTATGTTTCATATAAAACTATCAGTCTGCCGACCTATCTAAAAGTGATAGAATATAATGATGTAATTTTAATATATGGCTATCAGTCTGTCTGTCTATCTATGTAATATAATATAAAGATGTATTTTTAATATCTATCTATCTATCTATCTATCTATCTATCTATCTGTACATATAGAACATGGCCCAGTAAAACAGAAAAACACTAAATAAAAACTTACTTGGTATATAATATCCTTGTCCTTCTGGCCCTTTGTGCCTAAACTGTTACTTTTTCGACCTTTATCCAGCTGCTCTCCAGGATAAATTCCTCGCCTCGATTTTGCAGAATGGATTGACCTTCCTAACTCCAGGTCAAGTGTTCTATCCCCAGGGACATCAGCCCATGATGTTTCCAGATGAGATGGGCACATTAGATGCCTTTGCTCACTGACATGCTTCTTACATGTGTTGGCAGCATTGTTTTTACGGTTCCTGCACCTAACAATGCATATTGCAATGACGGCCGTTATTGGTACAGAAACTGTCATGGATACAAGGACAATTGCAATCATGAGGAATAGATGTGTCTTTTTGCTGCTCTGCTGATGTGACTCACTCAGCATTTCAAAAGTTTTGTTGCTCACTGTCAACACTAAAGACAAGTTGGTTGTTTTGTTAAGCACTGGGATGCCATTGTCTTTGACTATAAACTCCAATTCATATAGTCCAGCATCTTGCTGTGAGACAATATGAGTAAAAGAGAGCAGTCCAGTGTAACGATTTAAAGAAAATAGCTTCTTTTCATTTCCTCTCAGTATTTCATACCGGAGAAATGCATTCTCTTGGCTGTCCCTATCTGCTGCTCTTAGGACAGTTATATTCTTAGAATGGCGCGGATAGTAAGTAACGTCCATTGAAAATGGGTTTATACTTGGAAAAGTGAAATATGGAGCATTATCATTTTCATCTCTGACCTCAACAATCACACTAACTGTGTTGTTTAATGGTGGACTTCCATTATCTTTGACAAGAACCTTAAATTTATAAATGTCTTGAAATTCATGGTCCAGTGATACAAGGGTCAAAATTAAGCCATCATCAGTGATATGAAAGGGAAGGAAGTGTTTGTTATCTGTTACTAGAGAATAGGTCAGCTTACCACCTGATCCAAGATCTGGGTCAGTGGCATTTATAAAACCAATTGGAAATTTTGATTTCTGGTTTTCATTAATCCAGAATTTAAAGGTTCTTCCAGAGAACTCAGGTTGCACATCATTGACATCCAATACCTCAATGGAAAATTTGCTGTCACTATGTAACGGCGGAGCTCCTTTGTCTTGGCAGCTTATAATAATATTGTAGTGGTCGTCTACTTCTCTGTCCAAAGCCTTTTTCACAATCAGCTTATATTTTTTAGTGCCAAAATTTTGAAGCTGAAACTTATCATGATGAAGATAGCAACTGACCTCACCATTTTGTCCAGCATCATCATCAGTA
>CAHIKZ030000807.1:875000-885000 GCA_903632075.3 Acanthosepion pharaonis | reverse complement strand
TATTCGCTAAAAAGTGGCCATACATGATGAAAAATTCTCCAAACTTAATAAAAACAAAGTTTTATCGTCAAAAAAATATTTGTTGTTAAGGAAAGAGCAAAGGAGTTTTTGATCATTTTTTTTTTCATCCTCTTCAGAACCTTCAAAATTTTGGTTAAAATTTTTCTTTCTTGAGTTAAAGAGAGTTTGTGGGAAATGAGTTAAAAAAAAAAGAAAAAAAAAAAGAAGTTTCCAAAGGAAAGAAAAAAATAGATAAAAAAAATTAGGTTCTTTCACTATTTATCAGTCTAAAAAACATTCTCAGAACTTTTGAAAGAGAATACGTGTGCGCAGTGCGCGCATACACATACACACCTGTACACAGTGTAGAAAATAAGTAATCAATACACGGTACAACATGTTTCGTTGTATGGACCTGCAACTAAGTAACAATAGATTTTTAACACGAGGTGCAATATATTTATGCAGGAATCAGAAACACTTCAGAAAACATTATGTTAGGAACCAAACTCCAAACACTATTACCAACTGTCAAATAAAACAAAAAAAAAACAAAAAAAAACAGATCAACTATATAGACGAGGGGAGATAACCCACACTCAACTATTTTTCAAATAATTTTTAACAAAAACGTTATTAAAAAAACAAAAAAAAAAAATATTGCACTATTTAATTACATATAAAGTATTTTTCATCACGAAATTACGCCACATATAGGTTTCATCTTTCCAACAGTATATATATATATATATATATATATATATATATATATATATATATGTGTGTGTGTGTGTGTGTGTGTGTGTGTGTATGTATATATATACATATATCCAAGTATATATATTATGTTATAATTATATATTATGTTATAATTTATGTTATATATATTATGTTATAATTTTTTTTAATAAATAATTATATATACATATATATATATATATGTATGTATATATATATATATATATATATATATATATATGTGTGTGTGTGTGTGTATATATATATATATATATATATATATATATATTTTAAGAAATGGGTAGGATAATAAAAATCTACATACACATAAATATACTCGCGCATATGTATAAATATATTTCTTCCTTGGGTCTAATAAATACAGTGCTCAATGTTATGAAACAGCTATAAGTATATATTAGTGATTAGTATATATATATATATATATATATATATATAAATGATAATAATATAATAATATATATCATTATACATACCTGAATTCAGTTAGATATGAGAAAAAAAAAATTCTAAAAAAGGAAATTCTAAAATCCCCAGCACCCTTTATTCATGCACATGAATAGTTGCACCAAAATAACAAATTTAGTCTGATAAAGTCTTCAAGAAATAAACGTGTCACAAGTAAACTTTTTCCACTTTGTCATACAATTTTCCCATATAAACAAACAAGTTTGGGGAATCATGGACCTTTGTGCCTGCAAAAACACAAAGTTTCAAATGAACGATTTTATAATAATAGAGGTTATTATTTTTGTTGTTAATTCTCAAGAACAAAGAAAATTGTATAAATTCACTTTCATTTGTTTAGATTTTATTAACAATTCTAATCATTTCAAACATTACCAAAAAGTGAAGGCAATTAACATAAAAACTGTCATGGGAAAAACTGTCCTTTTCTGACATTTTGTTTTTTTTTGTGGGTACGACAGTCCATGTTTTCCCAAGTTTGATTAAGAAGAACCAAAAATAAACACACACACTCACTCACACACACACACACACACACACACACATATATATATATAATAGTGAGAAAGAAAGAGAGAGAGAGAATCATGAAAATAATGAAAAGGAGAAATAACTACATTCTACACATGTACACATACATACAGGTACACACACAAAATATTATATACGCTCTCTTTCTCTTTTGAATTATATATATATATATACAAATGGTACCAAGCAAGGATGTGTCATGGCCCCTGTACTTTTTGCCCTTTTCTTGGTGTATTCTCAGACATAGAGAGCGGTATCAAGTTTCACTTTCAAACAACTGGTGGTCTCTTCCATCATCTGCCAAGACCCACCTTCGTACACAAATTATTCATGATTTGTTATTTGCTGATGATGCTGCTCTTGTTGCAACATCCTTTGAGGAGGCCCAACATCTAACATTTTTCTGCTGCATGTAGAGCTTTTGGTCTTACACTTAGCATAAAGAAAACTGAAGTAGTGCACCAACCTTGTCCTACTCCAAAGCAATTCTGTGGTGAGAAACAAAAACCACCAGTCTACAAATTTCCAGAGAGACCATTGAAAGTAGAGGACAAAGCCCTGAACTATGTAAAGTCTTTCACCTATCTTAGTGCCAAAGTCAACTACAGTGGAACTTTAGATGATGAAATCATACATTGGATTGCTAAGTCTACCAGTGCTTTCGGCAAACTTCGCTATCACTTGTGGAATGAGCGGGTTTACAGAGCTGTTGTCCTTGCTATTCTTTTGTATGGCTCAGAGTTACAAACTCCATACAGGTACCGTATACACCAGCTGGATGTTTTCCATAAAAGCTGTCTGAGTGCCATCTTTGGAGTTAAACTTCAAGATAGGACATCTAATGTAGACCTGTTTGACAGGTGTAGTATTGGAGGAATCAAGACTTTTCTCATACAGTCTCAGTTATGGCGAACTGGTCATGTCTTGAGAATGTCTGATGACAGGATACCCAAGATCATAATATACAGCCAGTTAGATCAGGGCTACAGGAATGTAGGGTACCCATGGCTAAGATACAAAAACAAGCCGAAGAATAACTTGTCAGCTGTCAATATACCTTATAACACCCTCAAGCACTTGGAGTGTGTAGAATGGAAATCAACATGTTTTAGTGGACTCAGCAGTTTTCAATCAGCTTGTCTGAATTGTCTTCAAGAAGCAAGAGCAAGATCTAAAAGGTCAGCAAATCTAACAGTGATCTCATCCCACAATCCTTACTCTTGCTCCATATGTGCCCTCCTTTGTAAATCACTAGCGGGTCTTAAGTGCCACTTAAGATTATCGCACAAAATTTCATAACTGAATCAATTAAGTTGTCATATCTTCATATGTCAAAACTGATGGGAGAGTCTATTATATATTGGCTGGTCACTCACACCTGATGATGCCTATCTACTTGCCTATCCCTGTTGCAGATGCCTGATCAGGCACATTCATGCTTGTTTAACACCCACAGAGCCCACCTGTGGTTCATACTGTGGACCTTAGATACAGTTTCCATGAAAGTGTGGTTGTGGCATATCTATCTATCTATCTATATATATATATATACACACACACACACACATACTATACTATATATATATACACACAGACACAATACTATATACACACACACAAACTTTATATATATATTTATATATATATATACTCTCACTCATATATAGAGAGAGAAAAAAGAGAGTATAAATATAAATATACTCTGTTACTCTCTCTCTCTCTTTCTCTCTCTCTATATATATATATATAGTACTGGGTATGATGATAAACTACAGCAAGGCCTCTAATCGGGATTCAAAGTTTTGAGGAGCATGGAAACACCACTTAATTGCTGTTCCCAGGTCCACCCTGACTCGAGGTGGTAGCTCCTGTTAGGGTCCTAGTTATGTGCAATAGGGAATCCCCAAACAAAAACAAAATATGATGAAAGTGTAAAAATACAAGTAATACATTTTTACATAAAAAAATACCAACAATACATTCTCATTGTAAAGTGACAAAAATACACACCTACTAACAAATTGTAGTGACTTCACCCAAATCTGCTTAAAATACTACCAAACAATCAATATGAAAGTATAAAAAGAAATTTTCATAGAAAATATGCGTCCTCTGACAGTAATTGAACCTGTATCCTATACAGAACTGTCATACAGCCTGACGTGCCTTAAACGATTGGGCCACAGAGGAGTGTTCGATTAGCAAGGTCGATTTTACTGCTTTTAAACACAATTCTCCATGATTTTCTCTCATACATTCATATCTGCTCAAAGCGTATCCAAATGTAAACAAATGACGTCACACATTATGAAATGGACAATGTTCAACAATTATTTTTAAGACATTTTATATGTCTATATGTTTATTTTGTCCATTTCATAATATATATATATATATATATATATATATATATACACACACACACACTCTCTCTCTCTCTATATATATATGTATATATATATATATATATATATATATATATACATGAGAAAGATTTTCTATATATATATATATATATATATATATATATATATATATATATATAATAATGTGTTCTTTTTATAGTGTGTGTTTATCTTTATCTGAATATTACATTTTTTTCATCTATCTCATTCATACATACATTTATTCATATACTTGAATATATATTGAAAGATTGACGTGATTATTTGCTTGCTTGCACAAATACACACCCACACAGAACTGATTTAAGTAATGTAGCAATACTTCTATTTTCATTCCCCTCTGGGCCTCTAGCCTATATATATATATATATATATATATATACTTATATACATCACCCTGAAGCAATGCAGCGTGTTCAGCTTCTATTTCCAAGATATTTCTCTCTAAGAATTGCACAATCGTTGAACAGATATTTTCTCCTGGGATGGTTCCATTTTGGATGCTATTCTTATTTTTAAAATGCTTCTGCCTCATTGTATATTCAGTAAATTAAAGACAATTCAAATAAAATATCTTAAAAGAGAAAAAGATCTGAACAGTTTGGATTTTTGAGATGCAAAATCATCAAAACACCAGAAATATCTTTTGTCTCCTCTGTTATTCTTTACTATATGAAGTGACTATATTGAATCCATTGTTAGGTCAGTTGCTAAGGAAGTCAGTTCACTTGTCATACAAGACAGTTTTTCTCTCCAGAAATTATTTTACATATCTATAAGTCTACCATTCATCCATGATTAGAATATTGCTGCCACATATGGTCCGGTGCCCCTGCTATTTACCATGAGCTCCTTGATAAGATCCAAAGAAGAATCTGCAATATTATTAGTCCTCATCTGGTAACTCAGCTTCTGTCACTTTCCCCACCACTGTAAGGTTGCCTCTCTGTGCCTTTTCTATAAATATTTTCATAGTAATTGTTCCAATGAGCTCTTCACTATGGTATTTTTAATTTAAGTGCAGTACTAGACTGGCATTGAGATCTCATCATTTTGCAGTTGAGTTGGCTAGATGTAAATGTTGGCTAGTTGGCTAACAGTTTATTTTCTCGCACTTCTTTGGAACTTGTGGAACTCCCTTCTGGCTTAATGTTTTAATCTTCAAAAATTTAAATGCAATGTCAACTGCTATTTACTATCTTCCTCATTACTCTTTTCTCTTTCCATTCATTATTAATGTTTCTATTCCTAATTCCTTCACATCCTGTAATTAAAAGTGTTCAGATGAACTACATTCCTTAGTTCTACTAGCTCTAACATTCATGGCTAAGACCTGCCATGCTATGCACATTGTAGCGAACCATCCTCATTTCCTTTGTGTTCCATTGATGAAATGTAAGTTCAACTCAGGCAGCAGCTTCCCATGAACTGCTGATTTGTGGAATTGACTCCCAAGAGGATGCTTCTCTGATCACAATTTTAATCTGTTCAAGCCTAGTGTTAATGATTATCTTTCTCACATATCCTCAAAAAATGTACCTTTCACTCTGTAACCCTCTACCTCAAGTGGTTCTTGGGGCTTATACAGGGTGAACATTATTGTAAAAAACAAAAAGAAATCAAAATTTGTTTGCTTTTGTAAGATTCTTTATCAGTGATTATGACTTTGTTCAACTGATCTCCAAAAAATTATAGTTACTGCTGAGGCTACAGGTCATTTTTAAAGTTTTTGACAATAAATGACAATGAAAGCAATTAATTGATTAAGATAAGGAAAGTTTTTTTTTAAGTAACCATGCCCATTGACACTGGCTTCTTCCGGAAAAATCATTTGCCCTACCCTGTGAAAAAGATGTGAACTGATTCCAGTGTGCTAAATCTTACAATATAAACCATTCATCAAACATCTTTCCTGCTTTTGATACTGCATCACTTTTCCATCATATGTATTGGCCAGGAAAAAGAATTATTTTATTGTAAATCATAAAAATGACTTTTTCCAATCTAGGAACCAGTCACTGTGACTGCAAACTTGGTGATCCAGGGTCAAATTCCAACTGAGTTTGTTACATTCACTTTCACACAAATACTTTAAGGAAAGGTAGGAAGCCATCTCTTCTTCCCCCAGCTATGGGTTAAATAGCAGAGCAGACTTAGATCTCTAGTCATAGTTAATGACCAACTTAGGAGGATAACTTGGAATTCAAAACTCAGCTACGAGAAGCAAATATACAAAATGTAAAAAATTTTATCTGTTGAACAAAGAAACATATGGTCAAGTAAGTACCATTCCCCACCTCTCCTTGTGAAAATATATTAATCTAATGTATTTATTCTTAAAATATAAAGCATTCGTTTCAAGACATTTCCAATGTTTGATAGTATTTCACTTTCCGTTGTACATATTGGTCATTTATTTTATTGTAAATCTTCTTCCAATCTAGGAACCAGTCACTGTTAGCCTAAACTGAGTATTAGAATTCTCATAAATGCATTAGCATATAAGACTTTTACTTGTGGCCCCACTGACTTAAAAACCATCACCCCCACCACTATATGAACACATTCTAGCAATGGGCTTGTTTGTAATGTTTATCCAACACAATAAAATATTTGATCTATTTTGCTGATGCACAATATCTGTGTATAAAACAAATGGTGCAGGCTAGTATACTTTGCCTAATGGTAAGACTGTCAAGAAACATCTTTGGTTTTTGTTGCAAAGTTGGCACTTTATTCAAAATGTTTTTTAGGTTAGAGATAGAATGAGGGGTTCACAAATGGATAAGATTTCTTCAATCAAAAAAGAGCCCATTCCATCTGATCAGGTGTAACTGCATAGTGAAACATTTAACAATTTCTTTTTGCTACTCTGGCTATTTTATTTTTTTATTTTTTTATTATATGTTTTTATGGTAACAATAAATACTTGTCCATTATTTAATCATTTATACCAGCAAAATTGTCCAATTGTTAGATTAAGCTTTGAATTGATTGTATCTTAGAAATCATTAAAGATATCTTACTGGAATTTTAGAACAGTATTGGACTCTACTTTGAACAATAAGAATGTATTTAGCTCTAAGTTGAAATGATGATCCCTCTTGCTGATCCAGTTTTACTCTCTACTGTTCCCTCTTTTTTAAATTTATTCATCATTCTCTTGATGGTTCTTGATGTATGGAATCCAGAGTATGAATGTTGGTACCATTACTGAAGGCCTGAATGATCTTTTTCCTCTCACTATTGCTCGTTTAGGGAGACAGTGGGGATGACACAAAATGATTTGAACCTTTTCACTTTTTAGCTGAATCAGTGATTTTTATGACAAATAGTGTCATGGTGGCTAAACTTCTTACCCCAAAATCTGGAAAAAAGAAACTCAATTAATTTAGTGATTTTTTAGATATTAAACATTTTGTGGGATAAACCATTAACCCAGGCTGTTACACGATTTGCACAATTTTGCTGTTACACCCGATATATATAAATATATATATTTATTAAAGACATTTTTATGTTTAACGTTCTTTTTTATAGATACAGGTATTTAAGTAAATGCTCTGTTTATAATAAACAGTATTAAATAACATTTACCGGCCTGAATGTCCGAGAAATTTTCATAGAAAATATTCGTCCTTTGACAGGATTCGAACCTGCATCCTATACGGAACCGTCATTTACGCTGACGTGCCTTACCTTACTTAAATACTTGTATCTATAAAAAAGAACGTTAAACATAAAAATGTCTTTAATAAATAAATTGTCGGACTTTGTCCATTTCTTAATATATATATATATATATATATATATATATATATATATACACGTTTCATTAAAGATGCTGCCTAAATACACACAATATATATATATATATAAATGCTACTCTGATCAAGGAGAAAACCATGTGCTATGACAAAATGTTTAGAGAGTGCCTTCATCATAAGGTTATCCACAGTAAATTTGCACCCTGGCTCTTAAAACATTTCACCATTTCTGGCAGAACTTTTATTATCACAGTGTGGGATAACTACTCACAAAAATGATGAAAAGAAAAAGAAAATTAATCTAAATGAAATCGGCTAGATTTGATAAAAAAAATTCAAAATTTTAAATTTCCAGGTTTCCCTCATTCATGTGTAGTTGCAAAACATAACAAATTCACTCCGATTAAATCCTATGGGATAAAACGTGTCACAAGAAAACGTTTCCCACTTATATAACTTTTTCCACTTCCCATAGATATATTTATGGCAAATATTATTAAATATTAAAGACAACAGATATTTTGTGTTGATTAAGTTTAATGATCAGCTTTTCCAAATTATGGATAATCCTTCTTAGACAAGGAAGAAATTTCGTTAGAAATTATCCAGAGTTCATTTCAAAAGAAAAGTACAGGAAATATGATTTAAGCTTTTGTCTTTCTTAAGTGATCATCAGAGTAGGAAGTGATAACTGGTGAATTTCATAGAACTAGTAAGTATTGTGATGTAGGCAAAGAGATTTGTGACATAAGTCAGGGGTGTGTTTTTTTATTTTTATACAACTCACTTATTTTTAAAATACAAATTGCCTATGTCACAACACCCACTACTTAATTCTCTGGACTCCAGTAAAAAAATCGCTTAGACCAGTTCATCATATATATATATATATATATATATATATATATAGATAGATAGATAGATAGATAGATAGATACCTATTTTTAGGAAATGGATTAAATCTGACATATTGTTATTTTTAATTTATTTTGTTTAAACTAATTATCACTGACTTTTCAAGGGATTAATCCATATATAAAATACATATATATAGCCTTAAACAAAACGAACGTCATACCTAAGGTACCTTTCAGCCAACACTTTTTCAAAGGTATTTGTTGGCAATGTTAAATTCGAATGAATACACAAACATACTTAATAAAGTAAATGAGGAGGTAAATGTAGAACACAACTAAAAGACAAATTTTAATTACACAAAATTAAAATTGAACAAGGTGGGATGAAAATTTCTCCTCACTAAAGACTTTTCATTCTCTTCTACTCCCAGTAACCCTTTGCATCATAGTGGCATTATCACCTTGCTTGGGGTGAAATGATTAAAAACAAAAAAATATAGTAAAGAATTAAATTAAATTTTTACTTATCTTGTCCCTATTAAGTTTTGCAGAGATTACACCCATTTGTCATTCTGGGAACTTGATTGTAAACGTCTTACCATCAAGTTGGTTGGTTATTTTCCTTAGTCACATATCAACTTCTATAGGTTATTTATGCTGAAAATTAGATATTGTGTACTCAATTTTTACAAATTCTTTTAGCTAATAATGGTTTTAGCGATACAAGATATACTAATTACCTGTAGCTTGTGGGGGTGGAAAAGAGGTGGATTTATACCTTTCCTAAGGATACTCGGTCATTTGCACTTGGTTTTCCGATTAACAATTCTGAGCCATTATTCATAACATGACTCAAACATCCAAGCTTACAGCACATGGTTTCCCAAGGAGTCACCCATCTAAGTACTGATCAGGTTTGGGGTTGCTTAACTTCAGTGAACATCCGGGGAACTGGTGTTTCAACGTGATATAGCTATAAGCTCTCTTCCAGTCAAGTATCATGATGTGTAGATATAGTCTTTGTAAAACTGAGTAAGAACAAGATAAATGAACATTTCATTTTATTTATTATAGGATACATATATATATATATATATTGATATTTGTAGACTTCATAATTATTTTCCTTTAGTTTATTAGTTTTTCTTTTATACGATGGATTGTAAATGAAAATACTAATAGTCTTTGTAATTGTCTGATCACCCCTTTGCAC
>CAHIKZ030000807.1:842500-867500 GCA_903632075.3 Acanthosepion pharaonis | reverse complement strand
AAACTTGATCTGGTTATTTTTTCAGAGAATAAGATAAGTAAGAGAATAAGACAAAATATTAGGCAAGAATCCTTGAACTGTTGACAGTCTTCTCTGGTAGCCATGATGGAATACAAGTAATGTTAATTTTATAATGATTAATAAAAAATAATTAATAATGTTTAATAATAATAATTAAGCTCAAAGATAATTTGCATTAATGGATTTTATTTATCATCCAACATTGTCATATTACTATAAACATTTAGTGGATAGATGAGTTTGGGTTGACACCCCTTTTCATTTTTAAACTGTGTGAATAATGTCAATTGGTCTGGGTATTCAAAAATATTAATAACGAAAAATTGTACGTTTTGACAGGGACCAGTGTCCACTTCATATTGGAGAAACCACCTTTAAGCTGGGTGAGTTCTAGATTGCTCAGTCATGAAAAACTTCACAGTAAAGCCAGAGTTTTTAAGAAATTTCAGGTCTAAAACACACTCAGATTAAATGTAGTTTCTGCAATATAAGGAGAATACAAGTTTGATCTCTGCCAAAAGGTAAAGTTTATTTTAAAAAATATATATTTCTTAAATTCATGAAAAGTATCCTCTACTTATCATCTCCTTAATACCTCACTTTGTTTCTGGAACCAGATATTTGGATAAGCATGACAAAATATTAAAGACCTTGTACCAAAGTGAAGGACAATCCTACACACAATCCCTGACAACTAACAGACCTTAGTATAAACCCAGGAAAAGCGAGCTTTGAAGTCAGTTCTCTCTCCTCTTTCACCAGAAAGCTGGTCAGGTTGGTCCACTCCACTGATAATGAATTAACTAATCAGGACAACTGCCTACTACAAGGGAGACAAGGTCTTGCATTCTCCCTCTCTCTCTGTCCCAATGTACCAAGAATAATACATTTTGTATTCATAAAAAAGAAAATAAACCTTCCTAAACAATGTTCACTCAGCATTCATTCATTTTGAATGCAAAATCTAAAATTCTTCTCCAAACTCCACAGGCACAATTTCTTTATAATGATTTATATATGGCCAGGCAAGTAAGCATTATTTACACTTTTAAAAAAAAAACAAAGATGTCTACTCAAGTATGTGTGTCCACTTAATATAGCATTTATAGTAATAAGAAATATAATTTTATAAATCACAAGTGACATAACTATAAGTAAATTTTGCTATTTTAGTGAGTTTTTAAATAAAAAATTGTTTAAATTTATCAAATTCCCATTTGATTGTACTGCCTATATAATTTATTGTATTATAAATTCAATGATTTCCAAAATATCCTTCTTTTTGATAGCCTAAAACATAGTCATACAATTTAAAGCAAAGCATTGAGGTGTTAATATAATGAGACAGCTTTGTCTTAAAAACATTAGAGTTAAAAAAAACAATTTCATTATTAATTGATTTAATGCAAAGTAAGCAAGAAAAAGAAGGAATTTACTGGGTAATACAGACAAATTGTAGTTAAGAATTATAGTTTAGATTTTTAAAAGAATAGCAGAAAAAAATAAAGCAAGAGGATATTGTTTTTTTCATTAAAAGTATAAATTTAAAAAGACTTTGCTCTGAGATAATTTATTAATGATTATTTTGACAATTTATGTATCAATAGGATACTTGAAAATTTTTTCTTAGTATTATTTTTTACTCTAAGAATGAAGTTTGTGTGGGTTCCATAGATTCAAAAACACATTCACAAACATAGGTAATAAATAATATCAAACTTGAAAATCACTTAAAAATATTTAATTTTTCTCTCTTGAATAACTAAACCTATTTAAAAAAAATCAGCATCATCATCATTGTCATCATCATCATTATCTTTATTCCTCTGGTAAAATATTTTTTTGTGTAATCTTTGCAAATTCTTAATTCATAGAAATAATTTCTTGCTTTACTCTTTAATACAAAAATTGCTTAAGAAAAAAAAATTGTTCAGAAAATGGTAATCTTTTCTTAAATTCTAAATGCTCAGAAGAATAATTCTTTTTTTCGCATGAAAACCAGATAAAAATCAGTTCCTGTAGTTCTTACTTTTTTTTTTTTACTTCTTTCTTTCTTTTTCAAATAATATATCCACGTATGTGATAAGAACGTACAATGGATAGAAAGAAAAAAGAACGCTAATCCCTCACCAACTCGCTTATATATATGATAAATCATGAACAAAATATAACACAGACAGGTTAAGAATAAACAAAAGATATAAAACTCCTGAAGCAGAGAAAATACAGATGAACTTGGATAGAGGAAGCAGGGAAAAAATATATACAACTTCATTATTTTTCAAAAATTTATTTACTATTTTATTTATAATTTTTTTTTTTGTGGGGTTAAATCCTCTAGAGAGCCTTAGCAAAAATAAAATCTTCTTTATCTTATACGTTGTGCCTTTGTCAAATATTGTATGAAAATTTTACCTTTTTCTTTTTGAATCTGTTTATTTCTATATTTAGTTTTGAAAAAAAAAATCTTTATTGCTCCCAGATCCCAGAGACAGAGGAAAGATGGTCGTTTTTAGAAGAATTTGAGAAAAATGCATTGCCAAGCAGGGACAGAATGACAAATAATTTGGATAAGAAGAAAGTATTGATTACATTTGTCTGTGTGTGTGTATGTGGAAATATTACAAGCAGTGTAAAAGAGAATAAATTGATAAAGTCATGTTTTTGGCTAGAAAACGAAAATTGGGAAAACCTAAGATATTAAAAAAACACACATAGGAAAATTTTAATAAAATGTTTTTATGGGTATATCTGGAGAGAGATGTGTGTGTACAAATGTGAGAAAATGCATACATATATGTGAATGCTGCAGGTATATTTAAAAATATATATATATATATATATATATATATGTGTGTGTGTGTGTGTGTGTGTGTGTGTGTGTGTGTGTGTGTGTATATGTATATGTGCATATATATATATATTTAGAAAAATAGTATGACAAATGGAAAAAATCATAGACAAAGGTGATGAAAAGAAAAAGAATACAGATGAATTTGGCTAGATTGAAAAAATATTCTTTCCAAAACATTCTTTCCAAAATATTCTTTCAAAAATTTTGAAACTACCAGCATCTCTCAATTCATGCACATGTGTAGACGTGCTACATCAACAAAGCCCAGTCTGATGAAATCCTAACAGATGAAATGCATCACAAATTTTTTTCCAATTTGTCATACTATTTTTCTAAATACAGCTTGTTGATATATAAAATGGTACAAAATTATATACATATATATATATATATATATATATATATATATATATATATATATATATATATATGTATGTATAAATGTGTGTGTACAGACATACACAAACATAGATGAATCAATGAAGAAAAAGAACCGATGATGAAAGAACATTAACTTTACGTAACAGATATTTATTTTTCGACATAATCTCCTTCCTACTAAATGCACTTAACCTAATGCTTCTTACTGAACACATAGGTTGAACATTACACAATGAAAATATCAGATCAAAATTCAGCTAAGTAGATGTCAGTCTATGAACTTATCCAGCATTGCACATGTGTGTGTGTGTCTGTGCATATATATATATATATATATATATATATATATATATGTGTGTGTGTATATATATATCTATTGACATATTTCTATATAAATACATGCAAATATACATATATATATATATATATATATATATATATATATATATATATATATATATACACACATACAAGGACATATAAACATATACACATGTGTATATATATATATATATATATATATATATATATATATAATAGAATAATAAAAGTAATGCTACCTATTAATATATAATTTATATAATTCAGCATATATCAAGTATTTCTGCCAATAAAGTAATCAATAAATATATAGAGCAATAATTATTGTATCTGAAGTAACTTTTCTTAATATATAGAAGTCTCTGCTAAATATTGTGAATTTAAATTACTTTTGCTGCAAACACACACACACACGTCTGTGTGTGTATGTGTGTATATATATATATATATATATATATATATATATATGATATATATGATATATATAATGCATAATATATATTCCTGACCAATTCAAATTTGTAAATAATTTTATTGGATATACTACAACAAGTTTAACAAGAAGACTCATGTTACATCTCTCTGACCGTAGCTCAATTATGGTTTTGTTTAAATTCACATGGAGACTTACCAAAACTCTCTCTGTAACATACTCATTGATAATGTAAATATAACAGTCTCAACCACATGTAAAGAAGGCTGAAAATGGTGGAAGCATCATTAATAAAAAAGAAAAAGCCAACACTCAATAAGATGAACTATGAACACGGACATAATAGACTGATCATGTTTGTATACTGAAATATTCCTATAACTCTAGTTACATACATAAAACATTCCATATATGCAATTAAAATTTTTTCAAATTATAATGGCTAAAAGTATAGTTGAAAGCACTTGTATATATAAAACAATAAATTTTTATATAATTTATCTCCTGAGAAGAAAATATTGTATGATCACATGATAAGTTATATAGAAAAACTTAACCACAGGACCTTGTCAGTCATTCTTAGCAAAACTTGCTTAAAAGAGGCATTGCTGCCCAAATACAGAGTTATATATATATATATATATATATATATATATATATATATATATATATATATATATATATAAAATAAATATATGTATATGTACTATATATATGTACAATATATATTTTATATATATATATAATATATATATTATATATATAAAATATATATATTATACATATATATATAATATAATCTATATATACCATACATATATATATTATATATATAATAGTATATATAATATATAAAAGTATACATATGTATAGTATATATATATATATATATAACATATATATGTATATATAATAGTATATATATTATACATATATATATATGTATAGATAGATAGATAGATAATATTATATATATATACTAAATGTGAATGTCAATGTGTCACACTTTTTCAACTTTACTCCTAGAGACCATAGCCCAGCATAAACTATTTTGGAATCAAACCAACTCCATGAGCTAAATAAAAACATACTGGGATTGATCTGGACCCACAATCCTGAAATTTTGTATTTCCAAGTTTCATTACTGCAATTGTTTTCAGAGTCTGCCATATTGGCTCCCACTTATTGAAAAAATTAAAAGGGCACAACTCCCTAAATTTCAATCGCTCATGTTCAAAAAAAATAACTGTTTTCAGATTACAGTGATTCTCCATTTTTTTCAACTTTACTCCTAGAGGCTGGAATTTGGAATCAGGCCAACTCTGTGAGCAAATTAAAAACATTCCAGGCCAAATCTGGACCTGTAACGCTGAAATTTTGAATTCCCAAGTTTTCATTACTGTGATTGTTTTTGGCAATATTTTATATGACATTTTGCGATAATATTTTGTACAATAACAATTTTTATAAGTTGGAAATAAATTTGGGAATAATCAAAATTAATTGCAAAATCCAGTGAAAGTCACCCATGAAATAAAAATAATTGTTTGTATGGAAAGTATGGACCTACATACATCAAAGTGTCTTTAAATTAAGTGGCAGAAGAAGAATTATCATTAAACTTTTAAAAGATAAGGTTAAATATTAATGCAATACTTAAATCAGCAACAAATTTTCATTTCTTCTATAGTTTATTGTTGCCTATCAAATCTATTCTGCCCTAACAATTGTGATGGAGACCTAATCAAGACTCCTCTGCTTCTATACTGCCCAATAGGTCATTTTCTAAGATACACACACATATATATATATATATATATATATATATAATTAACTTAAGGGAACACATTCTCAAATTAATATATAAAAAAACAAGTTGCAACACTCTTTACCTATGTCACAACATTAACTAGTCCTACAAAACTCACCAATTCTCTCTGCACACCCTGATGATGACTTTAGAAAGTCAAAAGCCAAGATCATATTATCTACACTTTTCTTCTTTTATGTACTTTGGACAATTTTTTACTGAATTTTTTTCTTGCCTGAGAAGAGTTATTTTTAATTTGGAAAAGTCGATCAAGAAAAAATCACTACAAAATGTCTGTTGATTTTAATAATATGTACCTTAAAGAACATTTGCTGCCTTATATATATATATATATATATATATATATATATATATATATATATATATGATAGTAAACAAATACAAAACAGGAAATTATACCAGTGAAACAGGTATGGAATTCTGTAACTATAAGAAAACTATTTAAGATGACATCAATTTCACTGTAGTTGTACATCTCAACCAAACACACCATAGTATTAATAATGTTAGATGTGGCCTTTTAGTGCTTTCATTTAAATGCTAAGAAGAACACTGAAAGTCCAAGTTAAAATTCATTTTTAATTTAACTATTTTTTCACATATTCTAGGTTTAAATAGGTTTTTAGGCATGTTCTATGAATACAGTTTCCACAAAAGCCATCTACAAACCCTCTACAACTATAACTGTAGAAAACAGCTCGCCCAAAACTACTAGATTTCATCAGTAATGTAACACATGTGGGAAAAAAATCCCCTCCAAATAGTTCAATTTCATTTTTTAATTCTCATTGAGAAAAGTCACAGGACTGTCTGAAAATTCCAATTTGTAATATCTTTCTCATCACCTTGTGGCCAAAAGTCTGGCTAATATACTATAAATATTATTAGTATTATTATCAATATTACCATTTTTGATTTTTATTTCTTGAATTTCTTTCATCAGCTCACTATATCTACTGATCTACAAATATATATATATATATATATATATATATATATATATATATATATATTTAAGTTATGAAGAACTTGAACTGTAAACTGAATGGGTAATTCCAAGGAAGATGAAATCCTGAGAGCTCAATGTGAATACAGAGCTAATAAAGCATGCTTAAGAGAGATATGAAATTAACCCTCCCTATACTCTACCTTGTCTCTTTAACTACAACTCTCACCCCCCCCCCGTTAAATTACAAAAAATTACACTACCCATCAATTTCTAATCCCATTTTTCCTTTCATTTCGTTGTTGGAATTGTTATCTGATGATCCGGAGTCCTTTAAAAAGGATTTTGGTGAAATAAATTATTGTAATAGTACCTTAAAGTGGTCTGTTTTTCATTAAATATATATATATATATATATATATATATATATATATATATATATATATATATATATATATATTACAGGCATGGTGAAGTAGTGGATAGTGGCTCGGATTGAGGAATCATATGCTGGGTTTGAATTCCAGTTGAATCCAT
The DNA here is from genome assembly GCA_903632075.3 of Acanthosepion pharaonis. NCBI lineage: Eukaryota > Metazoa > Mollusca > Cephalopoda > Sepiida > Sepiidae > Acanthosepion > Acanthosepion pharaonis. The sequence goes on along the minus strand of CAHIKZ030000807.1, from coordinate 860,176 downwards.
CACATTCACTTACATTGTAATACCCTTTGGAAAGGTATTAATCCTCCTCTTCTCCCTTCAGCTATGGTTAAATAACAGGACAGACTGGGTTCTATAGTCTTGGACAGCAACTGGTCTAAGATAAGGACAACTCTGAATCCAAAACATGTGAAGGGGACCTTGTGGTATGTAGTGCACTAGGTTTCTGTAAAAGTGTGGTTGGTTCTGCACAAAGCCTACACCACTATGATCAAATCATATATGCTGGTGTCTGGCTGTCAATTCCTAGGAACTGAGCTGTTTGACCCTCATACATCAAATATGACGAGAGAGTCCATCATATATATATATATATATATATATATACAGAGGGTCCATAAAATTCGTATGCACTTTAAAAATTTATAACTTTAAAATGCACACGAACTTTATGGACAACCTGTGTGTGTGTATATATATATATATATATATATATATATATATATATATATATATATATATAAATTTGCATATAATTAATTTTAAAAAATTTGCTTTATTTATATGAAAAGAGAATATTGAGGATAGAATATTTGTTAATGGTCTGATGACTGCTTAAGGCATGAAAGTGATAATCCCAATGCAGTGTTGGTTTCTATGTTCATGCATATATATATATATATATATATATATTGCCAGAAAATGAAAAATTAATGCTTTAAAAGATTAGACCAATAAATATAGATGTATATATTTCTTTTTGATATTTTTATTTGATTCCTGAAGGATTATCTAAGAAATGATGGAAGTCCTGAATGGACATGGCATCTTTGAAAAATAAAGTAACATGGTAGATTCTAGGAAAATAATGAAACAATAATTGTTGTGGCCTATTCAGGGGCCAGAAAGAAAGACACAGAAGATGAAGATAGGTTGAACAAATGTATTAAAATAGCAGATATGTACAAAGCAAGAGCGTTAGTAATAAGCAGATAGAGGTGTACGTCTGAACGGTAGGTTAACGCTGCACCTCCACTCCAGCTGACTCCTCAACAACTCTTGCAGTTAGTATTTATGAGAGGAGAAAGTGTTCATTCTACTGTAGGAGGGTTTACCACAACAATAATCATGGTTATAATTAATATTGGCTGTATGGATGGAAAATTACACCAACATCCAAATGGGCATTGGATTAGTGAAAGATGCCTTCCAAAATCTAAGCAAATTATGAAGATACAGAATGCTTAACTGTTATATAATATCAATCCTCCTATATAGCAGTGAATACTAGATAATCTCCCTACAGATGAAGAAAGAACTGGAGGCAGCAGAAATGGAGTTCTACAAAAGGATGCTGAGAATTTCATGGAAGGAGCATGTAAGCAATGAAGACTATTAAATCTTGACATCTTCAAGTTTATAATTAGTTATCTTTCCTGCATAGCTCCAAGAATTTCACTTCTTGCCCTTCTTTACACTAATATAACTTCACACAGAAACTCGCTACCTTGAGTGGCTCTTAGGCCTTGGGTGAACATTAGTAAAAAAAAAAGTAAAGAAAAAAGAAGTCTTAAGGAAAATGGAAACAAAAGGACACTTATAGTCAGAATCAGAAAGAGACGAATAAAACTTCTTGGACACATAATGAGGAAAGAGAGCTTGGAGAATTTAACAATCAGAGAGCATATTGAGGGTAAGAGGGTCAGAAGAAAGCTGTTGGCTATCTAGGAGATTAGCTTGTCTGAATGGATGGCAGAACAAGGGGCTGATCTCTTGGCAAAGCAACAAAGGTTGTTAAGTGCTACAAAGGATAAGAGGTTGAGGAGTGCCATGATATCTCAAGTCCTGAAGGGACACGGCATATAGAAAAAAAAATGATCTATTGGCATGGTTACAGTTTTTCTCAAAAATACCCATTGACTTTGCCACTATTTCTCTGTCAAGCTTTAGTTCTTTTCTATACTAAAAAAACTAAATTTCCTGGCATGATGGTAAAAGATTCAGTCTTTACAGGTGCTTCAGCATAGAGTAATGGTTAGTGAGGCTAGTCTAGTTGACTATCAGTGTTAAGTCATGAGTTCAATTCCCACTTGATGCCCCATACAAAATTGTACATAAGGACATGTTTATAAATGGGAAAAACAAAAGTGGTGTTAAGGGTCCAGAAATATTAAAAATCTTACTAATAAAAATCAATGGTATTTGTAAAATAACTTTGTTTTCTACAGCTTTAAAAACTGAATCCTGAAAATCCAAGTCTAATATTTTCTCAAATCATAATAACTGGCTTTTAATTGTGGCCAAATTGAGGACACGGATATTGTCCAAAGCCCATAATTCCATATCATTTCATTATTGAAATATGATGTTTTGTTCTGATGACCTTCATGTTTGTGCAATCAAATCAATGCCAACAAAATATCATAATTGGTCTATTTGTAGACAATTGTTGCAGAAACATGCTGTTTGAAAAATCCAGTAGAGGGCAAATTTTAACCAAACACTTAGATTTAACTTTTTTCTACTAATATCTGTGATAAAATTTGGGGTCAAGTTGATTATTTGGTCCCATGAATTCAAATTATTGCATTTTATGATAGATTCAGAAGTATCTAAAGGCCGAAATTTAATTCAATATTTGAGCCCAATGATTTAAAAAATAGGACCTTTTTTTTCTATAGGATGTTGAATTTTTGTTTGGCATAATAAAAAAAAATCATTGTTTGATCCTATATCATTCAGTTTAATCTTTAAAACAATGTTTTGTTAATAAGTGGACTCATTTAAGGTTTTGATCTAAATTTATGGTGAAAATACATTTTTGAAACCATTTCTTATCTTGTCATGTAATTTGAGCAGCATTCAATAAGAATTACAGAAAATAGGCCAATATATTTTTCTTTTTTTTTTTTCCTAGTTAGCCTGTGTGCCCGTATTGGTATTTTCATTGATGAACAGGTCCATTAAATAACCCAAGAGTTGACATATAAAATCAACTAAGCTAATTTGGACTGGAGTAATAATTAGTGAAGCTAGTCTGATTGACCATTACTACTGAATAGTGAGGTCCTCACTGGGTACTCCATACAACATTCAACATTACATAACCTAACACAGGTTGACATGTCATAATAATCAGACAATGTTTAGTGAGGCTTGCCTGGATGACCAATAAAAATTAATTAGTAAGTTTAATCCTCATTGGGTACTCCAAACAACATTCAACATTAAATAACTCAACAAAGGTTGACATGTCATAAAATAAACCCAGCTAACAATCAATCTTTATGTTGTGTTTTGTAAATCAGAACAAAAAGAAACGAATTGTCAGCAGTCAGGAATTCAGCCAAGCATTAATGGCAAAAAAAGGCTTTGTTATTTCTTTGGTAACAAAGAAAAGAATACTGAGTTGTTATGTGACATCTGTACTTCTTTACAGCAGTGAATGTTGGATGATTTCCTCAAAGATGAAGAAGAGACTCAAGGCAACAAAGATGTGGTTCTACAGAGGGGTAGGATATCATGGACCGAGCATGTCAGCAAAGATGAGGTCTTAGAGAGGATACAAACAAGGCAGAGGCTTATACTTAATACAGGAAGAGGCAGCTGAAGTTTCTGGGGCACATAATGAGGAAGGAGGGCCTGAAGAATCTGATACTCATGGGTCGAACAGAGGGAAAGAGAGACAAGGGAGAACAATGCATGACATACCTGGTGGGTTTAAGCAAGTGGATGACAGAATGTGGTCTGAAGGAGGTAGCAGAGAGAAGGAACTTGTTGCAAGCTGCAAGGGATAGAGGAAGAGGTGGAGAGCCATGATCTGAAAGGACATGGCACATGAAAAAAAAGAAAGAATGTGTGAGAGAGAGAGAGAGGGAGAGTATTAGATTTTGATTTAACCTTCATTTACATAGACATTTATTTATGCGAGAGAATGTGATATATACATCTCTGTATATCAAAACAATGTTGAGTAATAGAACGACAAAATGACATTTACATTTTGACATGTCAGATGCCAATAATATTTAACATTTAGCATCTCTTCATCTTCAGCATTTCCTCTTGGTGCATAATTAGAACCAATGTTTTCATTTATATTTTCTCACCTTCCCTACATATATGAATATAATTCCATCAATAAGAACATTATTCTCCTCTGATAAAGTCCTTTTAAAGAACGAAATATGTTACATAAATCTTTTTCCATTTTTATCATTCTGTTACTAGTACATTCATGCATTAATCAAATAATAAAAGAATTTCATATCTCTATAACAGGTAAGCTGTTGTTCACAGGGAATTAACTCTTTCTTCTATGCCATTTCCCTTCAGGACATGGGTGATGCCTTGTGACCCTTAACAGTGTTTCTCCTTTTTCTAAGGCTCCCACACACCATTCTCCCATCCATTCACACAATCTCATCAAGTAGGTAGCTTGATGCCTTCCCCTATCACTCTTGTCCTCAGTATTCCAAGTGAGGGTTAAGTTTCCCAAGACCTCTTTCCTCATTATGAGCCCAAGGAATTTCAGCTGTGTTTTCCTGTTTCTGAATATAATATTTGTTTCATTGCTACTTTCCCTGAAACTTCCTCTTTACTTACTTGCTCCATCCATGGAATTCTCAGTATCCTTCTGCAGAACCACATTTCTGTTGCCTCCAGTTTTCTCCTCATTTGTGGGGAGATTGTCTTTTGAGAAAATTCTCAATATCGTTGATATAAAGAACTGTTAAACTCCAATATAAACAGATGTTCTCAAAAATGACTTTAAATCTCTATTAACTATTAACTTTCAGGAATAACTCTTAGTTTCATGATAAACTCAATCATTAGATGCTAGATCACACACACACAGACAAATATATATATATATATATATATATATATATAAAGAAATATAGTCTTAAGGTGTGCTATATTTATGGAATAAAAAGAAATATCAGAGATAGCGCGTGTGTAAATATAAAGTGAACATAAAGTCAACACTTAGGGCGACAGTCTGTTTCATGCTATATGCAATATTGCATATAGCATGAAACAGACTGTTACCCTAAATGTTACAACAGTCTGTTCTGCTATATGCAATATTGCATATAGCATAAACAAAGAAAAAGGTGTTTCATATGAAACAGATGAAAAGAGACTGTCGCCTAAGTGTTGACTTCTATGTTCACTTTTATATTTATATATATATATATATATATATATATATGAAAATGGACAAAAGGAAAACAGCTGATGCTTTTCGTCCTTTGAGGGACTTTATCAAGGCAATTTAAAGTCCTTCAGAGGACAAAACACATTAGCTAAGAAAAGTTTTCCTTATATCTTCTTTCATATTGTTCCTTCTACAGATATACTCTATCAGAAATTTTTACATTTATTGGGTTGTCTGAAAAGTTCATGCCAATTTTTAGTCATCCATGTTTCAACACATTAGAACACATGAAATTTATTGCCAGATATAATATGCTTACATTTTCAATTAGAGAACACTTCAAACTATCTCTTAAGTTTAAAATTACTTAATTCATGTCAATTCTACATACCTATGAAAATGGACGATTATAAGGTGCATTTTAGACACTTGATGCTTTTTTTACTGTAAAGGCAAAAGAGCCTTTCAAGCAACAAAAAAGATATGTGCTGTGTATGGTGAAGGTGCTTTAACTGAAAAAACTGTAAAGAAGTGGTTTGATAAGTTTAGAGTTGGTGATTGTAACCTTATCGATGTAGAATACTCAAGCAGAGCATCCTCCCACTGCAGATTATAACCAAATGAAGATGCTGATTGAGAATAACCTGCATTATACAATGCAGTAATTGGCAGAAACACTAAATTTATCAAAATCCACCATCTGTGTGCACTTAGTGAAGCTTGGGTACTCAAATTGGTATGATATTTGGGTACCTGATTTGAGTGAAAAGAATCTTTTGGATTGCATTTCATCTGTAATTTGCTGTATAAAGATAATGAAAATGCACCCTTTTTGAAGCAAATTGTGACAGATAATGAAAAATGGATCATTTACAACAATGTTCAGCAAAAAAGATCCTAGGCAAGTGACATGAGCCAAATTTAGTTACCTCAAAAGCAGGTTTTCATCCTAAGAATGTCATGCTGTGCATCTGGTGGGATTGGAAAGGAATCCTGTACTATGAGCTTCTGCCAAGTAACCAGTCAATTGATTCTGAAAAGTACTGCTTGCAACTGGACGGATTAAAGGCATCAGCTCAAGAAAAATGCCCAAAATTGGCAAACAGGACAGGTGTTGTTTTCCATCAGGATAGTGCCAGACCTCATGTTTCTTTGGCGACCCAGCAAAAATTGTTGCATCTTGGTTGGGATGTATTACCCCACTTACCATATTCACCAGACATTGCTCCTTCAGTTTTTCATGCATTCAGGTCCTTGCAAAATAATCTCAGTGGTAAAAATTTTAATTCTTTGGATGACAGAAAAAACTGCAATGAGTTATTTGCTGAGAAAATACCAAAATTCTGGGAAGATGGAATCTTTAAGATGAAAGAAAAATGGAGAAAGGTTGTGCAATAAAATGGTTCTTATTTAGTTGAATAAATATTTAATGGCATAATTTTTTTTGTGTTTTAATTTCCCTTAGAATTTGGCATGAACTTTCCAGACAGCCCAATATATATGTATATACACACAAACATGCATACATGAGAGGAATATGATAGGATAAGGAACAAATAGTAAATGTTTATAAATTTAACATGTTTTGCTTTTATTTAAGCTTCATCAGAAATGAAATATGGAAGTGAAAGTTCTGGTATATTTTAATTTTGTGTTTAGTTTTCATTTTCTTTGTCTTGTCTAGTAGTATTCGTGTGCATAATTCTTGTATGTTTGTGCCTCATAATATTAGTTGCTCTATGCAGGATTTAGTTGATAATGTGCGTGCATGTGCACATCTAGCAGTCATTTTATTTCTCTCTAGTAGTATCTATGTTGATTTGGGGATATTTTGTGTTAGTGAAAAAATTTAGGTTACACTGGTTTTGGTATGCATTTATATGTGTACATAGAAAGAAGCACACATTTTATCACACACATATATATATATGCATCTGCTTACCTGCATAGGTGTGATTACTTCGGGATATTTTCTATCTTGGATCTTCTTTTATGTGCCATGTTTCTTCAGGATATAGATGATCATGACTCTCCATAAATTCCTATCCCTTGTAGACCTAAACAATGTTTGACCGCTTACTCTTCCTCCTTGCTCATGTTCTGCCATCCATTTACATAAGCTCATTCGATAGGTTACTTTCTGCCTATCACTCTATCACATGCCTTCAATATGTCCTGTGAGTGTCAAATTATCTAAGTTCTCTTTCCGCATGATGTGTCCCAGAAATTTCATCTATCTCTTTTTGTATCCATTTTCTTTAAAACTTCTTTGTTGCTCACATGTTCCATCCATGGTATTCTCAGCATCCTCTTGTAGAACTACATCACTGTTGCCTCGAGTCTCCTTTTCATTTTTGAGGAAAATGTCCAGCGTTTGTTACTATATTAGCATTTGTTACTATATTAGATATACTATCGCATAACAATCCAACCTTCTTTTCTTTGTTTCTAATGAAATTTTTCTGTTTCTCAACACTTTTGCTTAGTTTATATTACATTAAATATCTTAAAATACAAACAGATAAAATCTATCAATTAGATTTTAATCCTGGATCAAATCTTATCGTACTGGTTTAGCCTTTATTCATTCCATCATAGAAGTTTGAAGCATATCACGGATGAGGATGATGAGTCAGAACATCCATGATAAGCTAAAAGTATTCTGCATCAAAGTTGGACATACATTAGATGAATAAATGAATGCCAAGTAAATCAGTCACTATTGGGATTTGAACCATGAACCAGATCATAATACTCAGGTTTAGTGTCTACTCAATCTTTCATGTATATCTTAACCCAACCATAGTAACCAGTATAAAGCATAAACATGTTACAAATATATTTATAAGCTTGAAGTTTATCTTCCTTGGATTTGCGACTCAAATCTTCTTCTATGTGCCATGCCCCTTCAGGATATTGGCGATCATGGCACTCTACAATTTCCTACCCTTAATAAATTTTGTCTTTTTGTTATCTCTCCTAAAATCTGTTCTGCTATCCAATGACACATGGCTGTTGTTGTACTTCTCTGTACCATGTCCCTTCAGGACATTGGTGATCATGGCTCTCTACAATTTCCTACACTTAATAAATTTTGACTTTTTTTTTATCTCTCCTAAAATCTGTTCTGCTATCCAATGACACATGGCTGTTGTTGTACTTCTCTGTACCATGTCCCTTCAGGACATTGGTGATCATGGCTCTCTACAATTTCCTACACTTAATAAATTTTGACTTTTTGTTATCTCTCCTAAAATCTGTTCTGCTATCCAATGACACATGGCTGTTGTTGCTCTGTCCCTTCAGGACATTGGGTGATCATTCTCTACAATTTCCTACCCTTAATAAATTTTGACTTTTTGTTATCTCTCCTAAAATCTGTTCTGCTATCCAATGACACATGGCTGTTGTTGCACTTCTCTGTACCATGTCCCTTCAGGACATTGGTGATCATGGCTCTCTACAATTTCCTACCCTTAATAAATTTTGACTTTTTGTTATCTCTCCTAAAATCTGTTCTGCTATCCAATGACACATGGCTGTTGTTGCACTTCTCTGTACCATGTCCCTTCAGGACATTGGTGATCATGGCTCTCTACAATTTTCTAACCTTAATAATTTTTGTCTTTTTGTTATCTCTCCTAAAATCTGTTCTGCTAAATTTTTGTTGCTTTTTGGTGATCATGGCTCTCTACAATTTCCTCCCTAAAAATTTTGTCTTTTTGTTATCTCTCCTAAAATCTGTTCTGCTATCCAATGACACATGGCTGTTGTTGCACTTCTCTGTACCATGTCCCTTCAGGACATTGGTGATCATGGCTCTCTACAATTTTCTAACCTTAATAAATTTTGTCTTTTTGTTATCTCTCCTAAAATCTGTTCTGCTATCCAATGACACATGGCTGTTGTTGCACTTCTCTGTACCATATCCCTTCAGGACATTGGTGATCATGGCACTCTACAATTTCCTACACTTAATAAATTTTGTCTTTTTGTTATCTCTCCTAAAATCTGTTCTGCTATCCAATGACACATGGCTGTTGTTGTACTTCTCTTTGGTGATCATGGCTCTCTACAATTTTCTAACCTTAATAAATTTTGTCTTTTTGTTATCTCTCCTAAAATCTGTTCTGCTATACATTGACACATTATTAAATAATTAAAATAAAGACACATTGTTGTACTTCTATGCTCTATGTCACTTCAGGACATTGGTGATCATGACTCTCTACAATTTCCTACCCTTTGTAGCTTTTTGTAAATACTGTCTTTTTGTTATCTCTCTCAAATGTTGTTCTGCAATCCATTTACAAAAGGTGGTGGTGGTGGTGGTTCTTCTTCTTCTTCTTCTTCTTCTTCTTCTTCTTTGTGCCATGTCTCTTCAGAACATTGGCAATCATAGCTCCCCACAATTTCCTGTTGTTTGTAGATCTTAGTAAATTTGGGTTTATGGCCACATCACGTTGAAACATTGGTTCCCATACAATCACCAAATTTAAGCAACATCTAGTCTGCTCATTACCTAGATGGGTGACTGGTTGGGGATACCAGGTGCTGCAAGATTGTATGTGCAGCTGGTGTAATGGACAATGGCTCAGAATTATTAATTGGAGAGACAAGTTCCAATTCCTGTTGGGTTCTTTATATTTTCTTATGCACAAATGCCCTTGGAAAAGGTATGAATCTACTTTTACTTGCCCACGCTATAGGTTAATTAGTAAGAATTGTATCACTAAAACCATTTTTATCTCCCCCACAAAAAATTTCTTAGACTCTTAAAATATTTTCTGGCTTTAAATAACCTGCAAAGTGTTGATAACCTGTAAAAAAACAAATCAACCAATCTTTGAAAAATTTGTATTTTCGTTAGTTCTCTTATATCCTGTTCTGCCATCCATTTGCACAAGTTTGTTAGGTAGTTATTGCTGTTTTTTTTTATTATTATGTACATAATATAATTATAATTATTTTATTATTTATCAATAATAATTATTATTTTATTTTGGTTCAAGAAATTAATTTATGTATTTATTTATTTTAAACAGAAAGTTTTGATTTAACTGTTTTTTTTAATTTTTTAATATTTTTATGGTCATGTATGTTGACTTGGAAAAGAGGTATATCTTTTAGGAAAGGAAATATTTTATATGTGCAGATTTTAATTTTGGCAAGATTCAATAGTGGCAGTCTAAAGAACTTTTCATCTAAGTTATTTTCTATTTTAATAAGGGTAACATTCTTTAGATTGAAGTTGTGGTTTAACTTATTTCTTTTCATCAGTAATGCATTTGGGAAATTGTTATGTATAAGGTATATATAATATCTATGAACACAAAATAAATCTTAGACATAACAATTTATGAAATGCATATGTCATACATAGAAAAAATTAAAAGAAAACAGTTAAATCAAAACCTTCTATTATTTAAAATAAATAAATACATAAATTAATTTCTCAAAGAAAAATAAAATTTATATATATATATATATATATATATATATATATATATATATATATATAATGTATGTATGTAGTTTTGTATTTTAGCAACAATCCCTCTCAAATACATGTTTCATTAAAAATGACAAGGTACTTCTGTTTAGTTTTTTATTGTATTTTTGTGTGCAAACACAAGATTTCCTTTTCAAACACACACACACATATCTGTAGTAAGACTACACACACACACACTTACATGAAAGTATATACAAAGATATATATATGTGTGTGTGTGTCTATGTGTGCATATACAGAGACTGAGACTAGAGCAATTAAGAACCTTCTATTATTTAAAATAAATACATAAGTTAATTTCTTAAACTAAAATAAAATAATAAATATCAGTTAAATTAAAAACAATTTAACAGTACCAATAATAGAACTTAATTCCTTTCATTCATTAGGCATTAAATTACATCAAATTAGCATCCTTAATAGTTTACCTAAACTTTCACAGTTACCTGAAGAATATTTATGAATATTGTTAAATTAAAAAAATCAAAAATAATATTATTTATTTCTGATTATAAATACTTGGTGTAAAACAAAACTCTTACATTGGCCTTGATAAAATCCATCAGAGAAAGAAATATGTTGGTAAAAAATGTTTTTTCTTTTGTTTTTATTCATTTATATATAATACATACATAGAATATAACAATATTATTCATTAAATAAGCTCCAGCTTTTATTTTTACTATTTGTGTATATATATATATATATATATATATATATATATATATATATATATATATATATATATGTAGTTTGTATGTATGTATAGATTGGGAGGCAACAGTGGTTTTAGTGGATAGCGGCTTGGATTGAGGATTAGAGAACCAAGTTTGAAGTCCAGTTGATTCCATTACATTCACTTACATGCTAATACTCACAGGAAAGATATTAATCCTCTTCTTCTCCCTCCAGCTATGGGTAAATAGTAGGCCAGACAGGGTTTTATAGCCTTGGATGGCAACTGGTCTAGGATAAGGACAACTCTGAATTCAAAACCTGCAGAGGGTCATTTGGAGATCTTGTGGTACGTAGTGTGGTTCGTTCTGCACAAAGCCTTCCCCACTATAATCAAATCATATATGCTAGTATCTGGCTGTTGGTTCCTAGGAACTGAGCTACTTGACCCTCATACATCGAATATGATGGGAGAGTCCATCATATATATGTATTAATAAATATACATATTATCCCTCTACTAGAATGAGACATAGTTTTATATACAATGCAGTCTCAAGCTGCTCAGAATGGACTGACTGTTACTTAATTTGAATTTTAATCTATCTGGTTATCACAACACTGGCACAGCTATATATTATACTGAGTTTTTTTAATTTAAAAATTATATTTGGTAATTAAAATAAGTGGAAGTTATATATGTATGTAAGAAAAATAAAATCAAAATTAAAAAATTAAAATTTTTTTTTATTTTTTAGTTGTGGATATTCATTTTTGATTGTTTAAAATTTTTCAATTAAAGGGAGATTACTTATTTTCATTTATTCTTATTTATATATACAAGTTTTATTTTCTGGACAATGTTTAAAAACTTTCCAAGTAACAACACATTTGCAAAATCAAAATTACAGAGAACCAATATTATTTACAAGATCACATGCCCCTTGAAGAAATTGAGTTCCTGATTAAATCAAACTCATAAATAATTACATTGGCCATACCACTACATGACTTCTCTAGATTACTCATGTTACACCTATCTGACCATAGCTGAATTAGGACTCATTTAAACACACACTGAAACCTACCAAAATCTATCTGAAATATACTATTAGAAAATACAATTATAATAGCTGCATCCACATATAAAAAAGACTGAAAACAATGGAAGCACTAATAATAAAAAAGGAGATGCCAACATGAATAGCATTAACTGTGAATACAGCCACAATGTGTTGACTGTGTTAGGAAAATAAAACATTCCTATAACTGCAGATACATGCATAAAAAACCCAACATTCAGTTAAAAATTTAAAATAAAAATTATCCTTGATAATGGCTAAAAGAATAGCCAAAAATGCTTGGATATGTATAACTTTTGGACAGTTTTCACATAATTTGTATCCAGAAAAGAAAACACTTGTATGAATGCAAGAAAAATTAAATAAAAAGTTTAATCACTGTACCTTGTCAGTCATCTTTAATGAAACTTGTATAAAAGAGGGATTGCTACCCTAATACACAATATATATGATGTCGACGAGACAACTTACATTTCACTTGAATAAGCACAGTTCAATCTCAGAGCATTTAAAGGAACACTCATGACCACATTCACAGTTTAGACAGATATTAGTCAAAAATACATTAGTACTTCATCAAAATAATAATAAGCAAAAACTTAAAATTCTGGAAGCCATTTATATAAGAGAATTATAAATAGTCAATTATAAGTATAGCAACAAAATTCTTAAATGTTTGTAGCAGCAAAGTTTGATATAAAAATACTAAATTAAAATATTATAATTAAAAAATCTTTTTCTTTTTTTTAAAAAAAATTACAAAGTTACCTCACTTGCATAACTGGAAAAATAAATTTGAATTTGAAACACTGTAAACAAACAGTGAAAAAATAACTGGAATACACATCCACAGATATTTTAAACAACTGAAGATGGCCTCAGATGAGAATTAAATTACTTCAGAAAATAAAAATTATTTGAAAGAAAGTATTAGTATTTTTATTAATAAATTTTCTACAGCCATCAAGAATTTAATTCATGGACTTGAAAGAATTAAAACTAAAATAAATCGACATAATATGTCTAAATTATTGATGTAAGTAATATGTCTAAATTATATATATATATATATATATATATATATATATATATATATATATATATTTTTCTTGAACAAGAGTGAAAAGCTACTTTTGTTTATTTTTTTGTTTTTCTTGTATATGTACCAGTCTGTGTATACAAAAACTGAGTCTAAATCAATTAACATGGAAGAAAAATTGATGAAAGATAAATGAGAGAATAATTTTACTTCTTTGTTAATGAAGCTGATCTAATAACAGATCAGAAATTTTGGGTCCTGTGTTTTAAGATTTGAGTTGTAACTTCAGTTGCTGAATGAGATGGATAGACTGTAAGCATTTGAGTACAATATAGAAAAGGAAAATACACTAAAAATAGAGAAAGACTGGAAGGAAAGAGAGAGAAAGAATGAATAAAAAAAGATAAGTAATAAGAAAGAGAAATTTTTGAGAATGGAAAAAAATGTGTGTGTGCATGTGTGTGAATATATATATATATATATATATATATATATATATATATATAATTATATATATTTATTTTTTTTTAAAAATATGATTCCATCACAACACAGAAATTATATATATATATATATATATATATACACACATGAGAGATGAGAGAGAATTGAAAGTCATTCAAAAAATAATCTTCAAATTTAAGAAAGAAAAACATTTTTGGCAGCCTAACATAAAAAATTAAAATTTTTTGACATTTTAACAAAAAAAAAACAACATGAACTTCTTCCCTCAGGGAATCTGATGTATATAATATATATGTATGGAAATTTACACACACACACACACACACACACACACACACACACACACACACTCATGTATACATATTAAACTCAGTGTTTGGTTTTTCTATGTTCAAAAAGATTTACCTATATCATATTGCCATATTTACTCACTAAATACAGCACTTGAATATTTTTCATATTCTTCACTTTGTAAAACCAATGAAAAAATAAAAAAAAATAATGGAATAATAAAGTAAAAATAAATTTCTTCATATAGTCCACTTTGTAAAACCTTCGAATGGGATCTTAACTTCATGATATGCTGAAAATTTTTTCTATAATGCTCCAAGTCAAAAAATATTAAAAAATTGAAAAACAAATAACATCCACACTTTTTTCTGATCTTGATAATGGTTGAAAATGCTAAATTTCAGATCTTTAGAAAATATATTTGTTCATTTGACCCAGACAAAAGTAAAAATATTAAAAGAAAGAAGCATTTCTTGTATATCGTCTTTAATTAAACTTGTATTAATGACAGACTGATTCATAAATATACATTATATATACACTATATAGAGTGTGATGGGTAAATTGTCACCATTTTATATTTTTAATTTCATGCATGTTCCTGGTTTATTTTGGATTTTGTCAAATGCACAGTATAGTAGGGTCAGTTGGGCATCATCTGTAAGAAAAAGAGCACCATAATACAATTTACTCAACCAGAAATTTGGAAACGGCATTCTGTACTGCTTGTAATTTGCACCATAAGCTCCAATACAAACATTTCAGAGTGTTTGGGTGTCAATCTGAGGACAGTGCAGAAGATTTGGAAAGAATTGGATGAGTCTAATAGTGATTATGAAGGTGTTTGGAGTGATCACTAGTGATGGCAACATTATGCCTCCATTTATCTTCCCACAGAGCCTCAGATTCAATATGGAGGCTGATATCAAGTGTCTTGAGGAGGTTGTGCTGCTCTGGGTCAAGAGGATGACTGCTGGAAGACCTTATGTCTGGCAACAGGACTTTGCATTATGCCACACAAGCAGAAGAACCCAGTCATGGCTGTCAGACAATTTCTACAACCACATCACCTCTTACATCTGGCCACCTCTCCTCAGACTGCAACTCCTTGATTGTTATGTCTGGGGTGCATTTGAACAAGAGACCAACAAAACTCCTTGTAACACTAAAGATGAACTGAAAGCAAGCATTCAAATTATGGCACCATTCACCAACATAAAGAGAATAGTTGCAGAAGTTTCCGAATCTTACCAAAATATAAATTTGTGCCTTGGATTTTTTCAAATCTCCTTTTCTAAAAGAAATACTCCTCTCTCAAACCAACATACATGACCATAAAATATTTTAAAAATGTAAAGAAAACAGTTAAATTCTATTATTTAAAATATATAAATACATAAATTAATCACAAACTAAAATAATATGAATAATAATTACATTATAAAATAAGAAATTCAACAACAACATTTACTCATTTTCATGTATTAGACATTAAATTGTATCACTTTGCATCCTCCATAATTTACCTTGATTTTCATTATCCTCATGTATATTTATGAGCTCAAAGCCTTATGGTGAAAAAGCATTTATTTAAAATACTTTATTGTTTAGAATAAATACTTTTTAATTATTTTTTAAAATTTTTATAGGAATAAAAAATTATGTTGATTTAAAAAAATTCCATTACCTGTTTAAAAATTACTTTGTTCAAGTTTTGGGTGTAAAAATAAAGTTGGCTGATATAGATTTCAAAAGATCTCAATGAGAGGTGTACATTTGTAGAGTCTGGTAATTGAGTTATGCTTTGCTGTAACGGCTTCTAATAGTTTAATGTTAAAAGCACACTTGGTTTGAAAGTGGTTTCCCACATTGAAAAGGAAATATAATTTGGATTCCTTTCAAAAGACATGTTTTCTTTAGTAAGACTTTTAATCTCTAGGCCAGTAGACACTAATGTCACTGTTTAACAAACAGGGAGGTTAACTCAAAAACAGGTAACCAATAAATATGATGTTTATTATAAATTTAAATCTGCATAAATGCAATATTGACTGAGTTTAAGTGAACTGCTACATGAAATTTCATAAAAGAGAGAATTTAATGTCTGTGTTGGAACTGCTGAGTAACTTTAATATATTTGGGAAGGATATTAGAATAATCCTGAAGATATACTGACAGCTAACTGTTGTATTGCCCCCTTCTCCTAGGGTTCTCTTGGTTGATGTGTTTGATTTCATAACGAAGATGCATTTTTTTTATCTTAGCCATCTTCTCCCAGTTGGATGATCATTTGTTGCTTTGTTCAAAGGTAAAATGAGAATTTTAACAAAAGGGATTTTGAAAACTTATCTATTTTATTAAACACATCAACATGTACATCTTCTAACTTGCCAGTGGAGTTGCTATTCCACCCTACAGGGGAGCAGTTTCTGTACACAAAATTAACATGTCTGCATTCTTTGACGTGTAAAAATTTAACTTCCTGAAAACAATTTCTAACTCTAATATTCCCATGTTCAGCTCAGCCAAACAAAATTGACATCCTTATTTTGTTTACCAGCTGACTCTAAGGTCAGCCTCAGAAGGTCTGAGTCAAATACACTGCTACTAAAAAAATTAGTCTGAAACTATTATTTAACAAAACCACCTGTGTATGGACAGAAAATGAATTCAGTAAATATACAAAAATAGAAAGGGATGTAAAGATGTGTCTTCTCACCAGATTTATTCAACCTATACAGTGAGTTGATTCTAAAAGAATTAAAAGTCCTACCAGGATTCATTATTGGCAGTTACAATCTTAACAACAGGGATATGCAGATGACACAGTGTTGATAGCAGACATAGAAAGAAAACTACAGGATTCCTACAGAAGGTAGTTAAGGAAAGTGAGAAGAAAGGACTAAACATCAAAAAGAGAGAATGATTGCTTGTCAGTAAAAGGAACACCTCCAACATGTAAATTACAAATTGGAAATACCAAAATCAAGCAAGTACAATAATTTAAATGTCTGGGAAGTGTTTTAACAATGATGGAAAGAGATACTGAATTTTGAAAGTGCATTGGGATAGCAGAAGTGCCTTTCAAAAGCTAAGCAAAAATTTCATAAGAAACTAAGAAAAGTGTACTGAATAGTTATGTAATATAGCAGTGAATGCTGAACAATCTCCTCACAGATGTAGAATGCTGAACAATCTCCTCACAGAAATATGGTTCTACAGAAAGATGCCGAGAATACCATGGACTGAACATGTGAGCAACAACAAAGTTTTAGAGAAAATGCAAGCAAAATGGACGCTTCTACTTAGAATCAGAAGGCGATAGTTGAAATTTCTAGAGCACATGAGGAAAAAGGGTTTGGAAAATTTGATATACACAAGATATACTGAAGGAAAGAGTGACAGAGGAAAACAATGCATAACTGACTTAGCGAACTTGTGTAAGTGGATGGCAGAACAGGGTTTAGGAGAGATAATGAAAAGCCAAAAT